>QRFJ01006330.1:0-74771 GCA_006176705.1 Cocos nucifera | reverse complement strand
CAGAGGAACAACACTACCACGATCTTAAAATACAGAATTTGGGGATGCGCTGCTAGTAACTTCCTTTCAATAAATTCTTTTCTTTCGATAATATTATTTCTGGATGCGAAAACTATGCGATGACGAAAAGAAGCAAATTGTCGCATTAGGAACAGGAGGAGAACCTCATCCTAACGCGAGCAATAACCTCGACTAGGATAAGATCTCTCCCGAGCGAAGGCCTCGTTCACAAAGGACGAGATGGGGGAGAGGCCCTGACAGCGGCCCTTATGTGCCCCCACAGCACCGTTTGGAACAAAGAAGAACCTCATCCTAGTGCGAGCAACAATCTCTGCTAAAGATAAGATCTCTCCCGAGAATTAACCTCGACCAGAGATAAGATCTCTTCCGAGCGACCACCTCGGCTAAGAGAAGATCTCTCCCAAGAAGAAGAAGTTTCGGCCAGAGATAAGAATCTCCCCGAGCGACCACCTTGGCTAGAGATAAATCTCTGCCGAGAAGTTTGGCTAGAGATAAGATCTCTCTTCGAAAGCAACCTCGGCGTAGAGATAAGATCTCTCCCAAGAAGCCTTCGGTCAGAGATAAGATCTCTCCCGAACGACTGCTGACAACCTCGGCCAGAGATAAGATCTCTCCCGAGAAGTGACCTCGGTAAGAGATAAGATCTCTCCCGAGTGACCACCTCGGCTAGAGATAAGATCTCTTCTAAGAAGTTTGGCCAGAGATAAGATCTCTCTCCGAGAAGCAACCTCGGCTAGAGATAAGATCTCTCCCAAGAAGTTCGGCCAGAGATAAGATCTCTCTCGAGAAGTTACTTCGGCCAGAGATAAGATCTCTTCCGAACGACTGCTGACAACCTCGACCAGAGATAAGATCTCTCTCCAGAAGCAACTTCGATCAGAGCTAAGATCTCTCCCAAGCGACCAAGTCAACCTCGGCTAGAGATAAGATCTCTCTCGAGCGACCCTATCAACCTTGGTCAAATAAGGTCTCCCCCGAGCGACCGGATCAACCTCGACTGGAGAGCGTTGATTTCGACCTCAATGAGAGATAGGATCTCTCCTGAGCGACCATATCAACCTCGGCTGGAGAGCTTCAACTTCAACATCAACTTTAGTCGGAGACGAGATCTCCCCCGAGCTTCGATCTGAACCTGCATGGAGCCCGAAAGAAGACTTTGGCAGTCTCCTTTTCTGCACTCCCTTCCTTCGAGTTTCAAACTCGGGAGTGGGGGGCTAGTGTTGGGGATAAACCCTGCTCTTGCCAAAGTCAAGTTCGATGCCCAGCCTGATGCGGCTAGTAGCCATGAAAGAACTTCGATGGATGGGTCTTGGTCAAACTATTACAGCCGACCGAACTGCTAAGCGGCCGAGCTCCTTTGGACTCCCAGTAGTCAAACTCCTAAAGTAGCCATCCCTTCAGCCGTCCGAACTCTACAGCAGTAGTCCCTCAACTGAATTCCTCAGTGGCCGAGCTCCTTCGGACTCCCAACAGTCGAACTTCCAGTGGCCAAACTTCTATGAAAGCCGAACTTCTAGTGGACTCCCACTACTAAACGGTTACACGACAATAACGATCGGCTTTTATCAAGTCAAAACAATCGGCATTTATCAAGTCAATAATGATCGGCATTGATCAGGATAGTTACGACAATCATTAATCAAGGCAGTTACGACAAGCTCCCTCTATAAAAAGGACCCTCCAGATACGCTTACGCTAGGTTCTAGAAACCCTTCTCTTCTCCTCAAAACTCTATTGAACTCCACACTGAGCACTCCATTCCTGATGACTGGAGCTGACTTGATCGTTGGAGGGTCCTGTCGGAGCCACCCCCCACCGGCTCCGGATGAAACTTTGTTTTGCAGGTCCTCGGCGACGACCTCATCGGCCTCCACTCCAACAGATTCCAGCGATGACCAGATTCTGCATCAACAGAGATCATGGCATATCCCATTACCATATGAAACTGAACCTAACTAGATTACACAAATAAGGGATTGGATCTGGATATCATCAATTGGACTAATCCAGTTCAATTGATTTGAATAAGATTCGATTAGGTTCAAAAAAATCGTGCTAGCACACGATTGAGCCTGATATTCTCCTTCAACAATCATTAAAACTTATCTTGACTGAGCCAAATATATTTGGACTCACTCAAAAACTTTTCCATGGTCTGACTGAAGCTTGTCCAGGTCAGAAAAGGATTGTCTTGATTTATGAGATAAATTTGAGACAACACTTGCCATTTTCCATTACCTGCTAAATCTTATCTTTGGACTTTGGTCAAATGTTGACCTTTGATACTTAGACATCTGCCCATATGTCATGCACCCATAGGAGAGAGCTTTGACCCTTGTCCCCCTGCTAAATAGTAGAAAGGCAAAGGGTGCATGCCTAGGGAGGCATGCACCCAAAGTGGATAAGGATTGGAGTCCTATATAGATGGGACTCTAGTTGCTTATTGCTTCATACTAAGGTGGCACCAAAGAGTCTTCTTTGACCAGTATTGGTGCCACCTAAGGAGGTTTATGAGGGACTCTAATCTAATTGGATCAAATGATATCATCCCACTAATCAGATTTAGATCAGACTGCACAAAGAGCCATGATTTATCGAGATGATGTGGCACTGCATGGCGCAGCAGGATCTATATAAATTCTATCTTCCTCTCTATGCCACCTTCAGATCCTCTCTTTTCTCTCCATACCCAAGAAGCTTTGGGCTCGAGTTTGGTGTGATCCAAACAGGAGAAAGGCGACAAGAAAGAAGAAGAAAGCACTGCTGCATGAGACAACACCCGATCTTCAAAAGGTGTTTTGAAGACCTTCAAGATTAGATCCAAATCTAATCCTTGGAGTACTAATTGAAAAAGAGAAGATCTTCAGATCCTGCTCGAGTAGATATTGATAGAGATCAGGTGCTTGCATGGCTATATCCAGAACCTCAAGCAAACATCGGGATCATCATAGGATAATAGGATTACCCATAACAAGGTACAATTAAATTAGATTTAATTTAATTTATTTTTATTTTTATTTTATTAGATTGATAAAATTAGATTTAAAGAGTCTCAGATCTAATTTAGATCTAAGAGAAAAATTTTAAAATATTTTTCTTGATCAAATCAGATCTAAACGAACTTGACCCAAAAAATAGGATTTTTTCTTCCAACTGGTATTAGAGCCAGGTTCCATAATTATTTAGATCTGATTTTAATATAATTTTTATCTAATAATTAGATGATTTTATATGTCACATTAGATATAATTAGATTTAAAATCAAAAATTAAAAAAATTAAATAATCTAGATCTAAGATGTATGAGATGCATGACTAGACTAGGAATAGAATTATTCTGTGTAGTCTTGAATGATCATAATTTTAATTTAATTTATTATGATTCTACATCTATTTATTTACTATATTTTGATATTATAAATAAATAATTAAATCTAAAAAATAAAAAATAAATTTATTTAATTTTATTCATATGAGATATGATAGATGCATATTTAGTCTAGTTGTAGAATAGTTCTACAAAGTTATCTTGAATAAATTTAATTTGATATGATCAAATTTAAATTTTATTTTTTAGATGTTTATGAGATAATTTAGTTCTAAAAATATGCATGATATGATACATGAGATGTATGCAAAACATGTTTTTAAGTTAGATCAATTTTATATATGTGATATATATGTAGATCTAACTAGTTTTGTAGATTCATCATATTTTAAGGCATTTCCCTTGACCTTCCGATTATAAGAATTAAGTAGGATTTAAACACTCTCTCTTTCCATTCGATGGAGTGTTCTTATGATGTGTCGGGGTGCTGTGCACATTCATCCTTAATCAAAAATCAAAAACTTATTTTCTGCAAAACCCTAGATCTTGAAATCCTAGGATTTTATTTACATGTTTTATTTATGAACCCTAAACTTAATTAAGAATTAAGATTATGAAATATATTAGGTCTAAAATTAAGAATTCTTAGATCTAAGACATATTCATAAAATTAGGTTCGGGCTTGGGTAGCTCAATCAGGTCTAGCAGTTGATCAAACTGAATCAAGAGTCGGTTAGATGGGATCAAGAGTGTTTAAATTGACCAGCCTAACAGGATTAAGTCTGGGTCAAGGACGAGTCACATGAGTGATCGATCAAGTTAAGACCTAATCAGGCTCTGTGGTTAGAGTCTGGATTGTAGGCTAACCTAATTGGTTCTAGCTTAACAATTTAATGTCTAAGATAAGTTTGGTAGATACGACCGACTAGTTTTTAATTGGGAGCTACTCGACTCAAATGCATTCTTATCGAGTTAATAGCATATCTCTTCCACCGATCTCACTTACCTAGCCATATTTGTTGGCTCAGTTCTGATCTGAGGTGGCTAATAATCTGAGCTAACCCATGCCACTAGATTAGTCATAAGGGTTATGATTATATCAAGTCAAGTTTAAAGAGATCTAAATCAAATCTTCCAAAGAAAAGGTTAAGTTTAAGGTCTTCCACCATTGTAGATGTGTGAGCCCTTTTCAGGTTTGATTGTTCTCGACTGGTCATAGTGGTTCAATTGCACTGAAAAGACACAACCATGTCTATTAGATATTGGATGCTACAGGCTGGAGAAAAGATTGGGCTAAATATTTTGGATACAGTGACAGACCCAATTAGAAATTCAATCTATGCAAATGGTAGGTCTGACTAAACTAAGGAGTGGATCAATATTTCAGATACGATGAGATTCATAAATTAGAGACCAAGACTGGGTGCACCATGATTAGAGAATCATTGGACAAGAGTTATTCACTCATTGGCTAACCCATCATCAATAACTATTAGGTTAGGTGATGAGTTTATTGGTGAGACTGCACCACCCATTAGAAATCATTAATCATGAAGATTTTTACATCTCTACAGAGGAAGTGTAGGGATCCAAAAACATAGTGGGAGCTAATTTGTTTAAAAAATTAAAACTCCTAAACCAATTATTCAAGTCTTAATTACAAAATCTAACTAGAAACTTTGACTCTCTAAAGAAAAATATCTACATCCAATCCACTAGCCCGTATCCTGGACACCCATAGACTTGCCGAACCTAATTATAAGAATTGGCTCTGGAACTTCAAAATTATTTTGGGTTCCAAGAAGTTAACTCATGTATTGGACCAGCATCTTTCCAACTTACCAGTCCGTTCATCCGTTGAACAGAGAGCATCTCTTGATAAATGGATAGATGAAGATAACAAGATCAGATACTACATGTTGGGCTCGACGTCTGATGAGCTTCAGCACCAACACGAAGATATAAAGACTGCCCACCAAATGTTGGCTCACCTGCAAGAGTTGTTTGGTGAGTAGAGTCACGTAGCCAAATATCAAATCACTAAATGATTGTTTAAGGCGAAAATACGTGATGGGCAATCAGTCCAAGATCATTGTCTGATGATGATCAAGGACTTAAAAGAGCTTAAGAAGCTCGAAGTGAAGTTAGACCAAGATCTATAGAATGATATAATTCTGTAATCCTTGATTGATGCATTTGGATAGTTCAACATGAACTACCATATGCATATACTTTAGAGTATTCTGATCGAGCTTATGAACATGCTGGTTATTGCTGAGCTTTCTATGAAAGGTTCTAAAGGCTCAGTACTTGCTATGGAATGGACTTCTTCCAAGAGAAACTCTTTTGGAAAGAAAAAAAAGTTTGTGAAAAGACAGAAGGAGGAAGATGGAAAGAAAAAAGATAGAGTTGAAGAAGAAGGCTGCTAACAAAGAAAAGTATTTTCATTGTAATACTGACAGCCATTGAAAGTGGAACTATCCTATATACCTGGCCATCTTGAAGAATGAGAAGGAGACATGTCCTTCTGGAGGTATGCTCGTTATTGAATCTAACCTTATGGTTTCTTCTGCATCCTGTTGGGTACTTGACTTTGGTTCTAGGGCTCATTTGTGCACTTTCATGTAGGGTCTTGAGGATAGCAGGAGGCTGAGGGATGGTGAGATGATCCGATACATCAAAAATGGAGCAAGAGTTGCTAGTGTGGTCCTGAAAATCTATCCTCTTTGACTATTGTCTGGCTTAGATTTAGTACTTAGGGATTGTTATTACGTGCCTACTACAAGCAGAATTTGATTTCTATTTCATGCTTAGCATAAGAAAGCTATGTAATTAGTATTCTTAAGGACCATTGTAATATTCTTTATGAAAAAAATAAAATTGCAAGTGGTTTCTTCATTAATGATCTCTATCAGTTACAAATTGATGTATTTGTCATTAATATCGAGCAAAATGTGAATGCTATAAGATCAAAATGACTCAGGGATAGTCCAAACAATAGGTATCTATGGCACCTAAGGCTAGGTCATAGAGCAAAAGATTGGATTAACAAATTAAAAAAAAATTGGGCTATTTGATCCGTTGACTTTTGAGTCATATCCAATTTGTGAATCATGTCTTCATGGCAAAATGACTGAGCTCACTTTTATGTGACATGGAGAAAGCGCCATAGATCTACTTGTCCTAGTATATACGCAGCCCATTTTATGTACCAACTAGAGGCAACATTATCTACTTTATTAACTTTATCGATGATTTATCTTGGTATGGGTACGTATATCTTATGAGACACAAGTCTGAAGCATTTAAGAAGTTCAAGGAATTCAGATATGAAGTAGAAAAGCAAACTAAAAAATCCATTAAGATTTTTTTATCAGATCGAGGAGGTGAATTTCTTAGTCGAAAATTTCTTGACTATCTCAAGCAAAATGGCATAATCTCTCAATGGACTCCGTCTGAAACACCTGAACTCAATAAGGTTTCAGAATGGAGGAACCGGACCCTATTAGATATGGTCTGATCCATGATGAGCTTCATAGACCTTTCTAATTTTTTTTAGAGACATAATCTATTAACTGCTATATATTTATTGAATAGGGTCCCTCTAAAATTATTCCTACCACACCGTATGAGATATGGCATGGTAAGAAACCAAGTCTGAGTCATCTCAGAATTTGGGATTGTCCGGCTCATGTCAAAAGACAACAAGTAGATAAGTTAGATTTTAGGTCCTTTACAGCTCGATTTATAGGATATCCTAAAAAGTTGTTAGAATATTATTTTTATATTCCAGAAGATCACAATGTGATTGTGAATCGGCATGCCATCTTTCTTGAAAAATAGTTTGTTCAAGATAGCAACATTGAAAAGTAGATCAAGCTCAAGGAGAAACTCTCACAAGAGCAACGAGCTAAGAACCCTATGAAACCAAATCAGGTTGAGCTAATACAATCACTACCTCCTCCACCACATAGATCGAAAAGGGTTTCTCATCCTTCTGAGAGGTACTTGGGTACTATCTCAGAGAAAGTAGAGAAAATGTTTCTTATAGGTAATGGGGTTTATGATGATGATCCCAAATATATGACGAGGCGATATTAGATATCGACTCTAAGAAATGGTTAGAGGCAATGAAGTAAAAAATTGACTCAATGCACTCAAACTAAGTCTGAACCTTGGTAGATGCACCAGAAGGTATAGTACTTTTTGGGTGTAAATGGATCTATAAGAGAAAAATTGGTGTAGATGGGAATGTGGAGACATTCAAAGCTAAATTAGTGGCAAAAGGGTATAGTCAGCACGAAGGCATTGACTATCAGGATACCTTTTCATCAGTAGCTATTGCTAAAGTCCATCGGCACATTGCTTGCTGTTGCAGCCTATTTTCATTATGAAATATGGTAAATAGATGTGAAAATGGCATTCTTAAATGGATACCTTGAGGAAGATATCTATATAGAACAGCCGCTACGTTTCACATCCAGTGATGCTGATCACAAAGTATGCAAGCTGCAAAGATCCATATATGGACTTAAGCAAGCATCTTGGAGCTGGAATGCTCGATTTAATGATGTGATCAAATTATTTGATTTCATCAAAAATGAGGAGGAACTATGTGTCTTCAAAAAGGTCAGTAGGAGCGTTATTGTCTTCCTCGTACTGTACGTGGATGATATCCTCCTTATTGGGATTGATGTTTTCATGATAACCACAGCTATAATGTGGTTATCTAAAGAATTCTTCATGAAAGACCTAGGAGAAGCGTCCTTCATTCTAGAAATTAAGGTCTATAAATATAGACTGAATAGGATGCTAGGTCTTTCACAGAAGATGTACATAGAGGAAGTGCTAAAGAGATTTAGCATGGAAAACTCCAAAAGGAATTTGGTACCCTTCAGACATGGCATTCATCTCTCCAAGAAGATGTGCCCTAGTGCACCTGAGGAGATAGAATGCTTGAGCAAGATCTCTTATGCTTCAGCAATAGGAAGCCTCATGCCAGGTTATGTAAATGACCTGATATAGCCCATGCTGTGAGTGTCACGAGTAGATATCAGTGAAATCCTGATGAAGAATACTGGACTTCTATGAAATGTATCCTTAAGTACTTGAGAAGAACTAAGGATATGTTGTTGGTTTTTGGTAATGGAGAACTCCAAGTCTAGGGGTATACAGACTCAGATTTTATGTATGATATAGATGATCGAAAGTCGATATCTGAAAGACTATTTGTGTGTAATGGTGGTGCTGTCAGTTGAAAAAGTTTCAAGCAGATAGTGATAGTAGATTCTACCATGGAAGCAGAATATATCGCTACATCAGAAGCTGTCAAGGAGGCATTCTAGTATAAAAAATTCACCATAGAAATTGAAGTGATGCCATCAGATGCCATTCTTCTATACTACGACAATAATGGCGCCATAGCCCTTGCTAAAGAGCCAAGGTCTTACCAGAAATCTAAGCACATCGAGCGGTGATACCACCTCATCCACGATAACCTTAAGAAGGATTATGTCAAGATCAAGAGAGTCAACTCTACAGACAATACGACAGACCCACTCATAAAGCTGTTAGGCTAGCAGAAGATCGAAATCCACCTTGAGAAGATGAGACCTAGATTTGTAGCCAATTGGCTTTAGGTCAAGTGGGAGTTTGTTAGATATGTGTATCCTAGAAGCCAGAATCGGCTAACACTTGTAATACACATCTAAGGGCAAGATTATAATTTTGACTATAAATAATAAAATGAATTATTTTCTATCACAGTGTGTATTTGAAAGTGTCTGTGATACATCCCTTGAGTTAATGATAATGATAGTTCATATATTCAAGAGTTGAAAATTTAAGACATGAATTTTTATTATTAACTCATAAAATGATTCCAACGGTAGGATCATCATGAGGATGGTGATTGATCCAGAAGGTTGGTGTACGATCGCTTCTTTAGGGTAGATGAGTCTTGAGTCTATAGTTTAGAAACATCGGAGCGAGAGTATAGGTACTCATTAGAGAATGAGGGCACTGAGCGTGACAACCTCGAGCAGTCATCAGGAAGTCTACCTTCTCGTCAATGACTAGCTCGAAGCTGTAGTGGTGTGTTCGGTTCTTTGACCTAAGGTGCATCGATAGTTTACCTTAAGGGTGTTATAGTTTGACTACACCATAACTCGATCTCCTAGCGATTCAGAACCCTGAGCTGTATGTTGGCTATAGCATATTCATTGTACGAATTAGATTGCACCAATAAAGGATCTATCAACCTCAGTAGATGAGGAGCAGCCCTATGATGATCATGAGAATCAAGTCCATAAACCCATGGCCATGGTAGAGTGAAATAATAGAAAAAGGTTCTATTAGAATTTTCACATTGGACTTGAATCGAATGATTAATTCATATGATGAAAATTAGGGTTTGACAAGAATACCTTAACCCTAATCCAATCGGAGCTCAAGATAGAGAAATTTAATCACATAGGTAACTGCACCAAGAGGTTCATTTTAAGTTCCAATGGGTTGCCACCATATGCTGCTAGGTGTAACTAGTGGATTTTGGGAGCAATTAGAATGATTTGGATGATCGATCATACCAGTTGTCTGAATCAAAAAAGTTCTGATCCATTAGAAGGTATTTCAATGATGTTGATGATAGAGATCATGACATATCCCATTACCATATGGAACTAAACCTAACTGGGTCACACAAACAAAAGTTTGGATCTGGACATCATCAATTGGACTAATCCAGTTCAATTGATTTGAATAAGATTCAATTAGGTTCAAGAAAATCATGCTAGCACACGATTGAACCCGATATTCTCCTTCAACAATCATTAAAAGTTGTCTCGACTGAGCCAAATATGTTTGGACTCACTCAGGAACCTTTACTTGGTCTGACGAAAGCTTGTCCAGATCAGAAAAGGATTGTCTTAATTTATGAGATAAATTTGAGACAACACTTGCCATTTTTCGTCACCTACTAAATCTTGTCTTTGGACTTTGGTCAAATGTTGACCTTTGACATTTAGACATCTACCCATGTATCATGCACCCATAAAAGAGAGCTTTGACCCTTGTCCCCCTGCTAAATATCAGAAAGGCAAAGGGCACACGCCTAGAGAAGTGTGAGCCCAATGTGGATAAGGATTGGAGTCCCATACAGATGGGACTCAAGTTGCTTATTGCTTCATACAAAGGTGGCGCCAAACAGTCTTCTTTAACTAGTCTTAGCACCACCTAAGGAGGTTTGTAAGGAACTCTAATCTTATTGAATCAGATGATGTCATCCCAACAATCAAATTTAGATTTAATTGCACAAAGAGCCATGATTAACCAGGATGATGTGGCACTACATGGCGCAACAAGGTCTATATAAAGTCTGTCTGCACCTAGGATTGAGATTCTCTATCCTTTGCCCATGCCACAAGGCTTCTCACCCTCCCTCTCCATGCCACCTTCAGATCATCTCTCTCCTCTCCATGCCCAAGAAGCTTTGGGCTCCAGTTTAGTGTGATCCAAGCAAGAGAAAGGCGATAAGAAAGAAGAAGACAGCACTATTGCAAGAGATAACACCCGATCTTCAAAAGGTGTTTTGATGACCTTCAAGATTAGATCTAGATCTGATCTTTGAAGTATAGATTAAGAAAAAGAAGATCTCTAGATTCTGCCCAAGTGGATACTGATAGAGGTCAGACACTTGCGTGGCTACTTTCAGAACCTTAGGCAAACATCGGGATCATCACAGGGTAATAGGACTACCCGTAACAAGGTATAATTAAATTAGATTTAATTTTTTTTTATTTTTTTTATTTTATCAGATTGATAAAATCAGATTTGAAGAGTCTCAGATCTAATTTGGACCTAAGAAAAAAATTTTAAAATATTCCTCTTGATCAAATCAGATCTGAACGAACCTGATCCAAGAAATAAGATTTTTTTCTTCAATACTAGGACAACCTTTTCATTGTAAGGGGTTAACCATACAATAGGACAACCTTATGACAATATGTGTGATCTTTAATAAATTTTAATTTTTAGATTTAATCTAATGCAAACATGATCATGTTATGAAAGAACCTAGATGTTCTAATACCACAGTTGGAAAACATGCAAGGTTTCATGCATAGATTTCAAAACTTTTTCGAAATATAGAGGAGTAGAAGACAGATTAAACTATTTAATCTACAACATGCATGTAATCAAATTATAAAATCCTATATCAAGAATCTATAATATATGATCATATAAATATTAATCTAAAATTAAATTAATCATAAGTGGTATTGATCATATCAATACCTAGATCTAGAATAATTCTAGATCTAACCCTAGATCACATCTAGGTCACCAAGAGATCAGATCTCTTACATTTTCATGGGATAAGAACTCCATGGTTGAATCCGTTATTGCCATTGGAGCCATACAAACATCCGACTTCTATAGATGATCCACACAAACTTGCAACACAGATCTAAGATTTATCGAACGAAGATCCGCTCGAAGTGCTAGCTTCTCGCAGATCCCTCCTGATGGTCAATCAAATACATGTTCTTCAGATCTATTCGACACTCCAAGAGATGAAGAACATGAGGAGGAATAAAGAAGGAATCCAACCCTTGGATTTCTCATAAATTAGAAAATAAAATCAAAGAAAAAATAAATCGTAAGAGAAGATAAATCTTCTCCTTCAGGACATCAACAGTTGATGTACTGAAAATATCTCTATGCTAGAACAAGAGGAGACCTTCTCCTCTAGAATTTTTTCTAAGTTTCTAGATCTAAGATTTATAATTTTATTCAAACAAAAATCTCACAAAAAAAGAAGAATAAGGGTTCTCAAAGAAACCCTAAGAGAAGACCATCTTCTATTCTTCTTCTCGCATCAGGATATGATCAGATCATGTCCAAAAAATTTACACCATGCTCCAACAACATAGAGCACTTATCATCAAATAAAATCCTCTCCCTCTCTTAAATTTTTATTATATAAAAATTATAAATAAAATAGAAAGAGAGAAAAATATAAGAGAAGACAATCTTCTCTTACCTTGTCTCTTCAAGACATCAACATTTGATGTCTTAATTAAAGGCTCTTCTCCAAGAATCCTGGCACCACAAATTCTCCACACCTTCTCCTCCTTCTTCTCTAATTTTTTATGATTTTTTTAAGATTTTTTACATCCTCTAACCATCTCAAAAGTGGCATCCACCTTTTATTGCAAGACTAGGTCAAAACCTAGTCAAAGGAGGACTTCTATGGGGTGTCCAACTCTTGGATGCCCCTCTCTTTATCTTTTTCATGAGAACCATCAAATCCACATCCCAAAAACCTAGGGGAAGGATGGAGAAGTTAAATATGGTATGGGTTAAGTGGGCACACAAGAGGGGAAGAAGTTTTGGTCAAAGGAGACTCTTCCAAGTAGGAAACAAATCCCAACTTCTTCCATGTCTTGACCAAGTCATAAAAAATTCTCAAAAATATGAATTATAGGGCATGGAAGGCCTTCTTGGGCATGGGAATACATATAGAAAAATCAAAAATTAATTAAGGTGGGTGTGAGGTCTTAGGCGCAAGAGAAAGTGAGAGAGTCCTAGTCCAACTGGGACTCCTCTTGTTTGACTAGGTCAAAATAGTTTTGAACCCAATTTAAATCTCATTTAAATTAGATCAAATGCAACCTAATTAAGGATGATCCTAGTCCAACTAGGAGCCTAATTAAATCAAATTAAATCAAGATTTAAATCTAATTTAAATGCTTAGTCAATTAGGTGTACCCATGTCCTAGTCGATCAAGAAGTTGTTCGTTCTTGCAATTGGCTTATCCAATAAACCAACTATAGTTAACCCAATTAAGTCCAAACAAATAATAATTGAATCTAATTCAATTAAACTTGATCTCAGCCTGATTGCTAAATCAAATTGAGTCAATTAGCAATTCAATTGCTAATCAATCCTCCTGTAACACTTGCATTAGGTCACATATCAATTGCATTGAATGTTTGACCTCGAAACAATTCTCAATTATTGATTAACCATCTAATCAGGTTACAAGCTCTAATGTGTGTGACCCCATAGGTTCGAACCTAAGCCAATAGCATAGAAACCAATTTCTATATCAATCGAATTTACCATCTAGCAATGGTTCCCGACGTCCGAATAGATCGAATGTATGCAAAGCAACGTTCTTAGAACCCTGACCTATGGTTACCATATAATTCATCCCTATGACCAATAATGCTCAAGATGACTTCGAGTACACTGTTAACACTCATACAAGTCATTGCTATTGTGTCTCAAAATTTTGCAAATCTCGTGACACCTCAGGAGGATTATCTAGGCCTAGGTTTTGCTAAATTAAAACACAGCAAGTCCTTCTCTTCCTGAAGTTAATCAGGAGTGGTTAATCCCATCTTGACTCACACACCGACTTTACAAGTACTTGATTGTATCCAAAGACCTTTCGAACCTATATTAGAAATATAGGCAGTCTGGTACCACAGTACAGTGAGTTGCTTGCAAGTCACCATAGTGATCTTAAGTTGGAGGGATACTTATATCCATTGATCTTAGCTA
Organism: Cocos nucifera; assembly: GCA_006176705.1. Lineage (NCBI taxonomy): Eukaryota > Viridiplantae > Streptophyta > Magnoliopsida > Arecales > Arecaceae > Cocos > Cocos nucifera. The sequence goes on along the minus strand of QRFJ01006330.1, from coordinate 60,853 downwards.
GCTACTCTTGATAGTAGAGTGCTACATTGGTCACATTCAGTGTAGATGTACTCCTACATCTCACCTGGATGCCATACTAGTATATTCACATCACTTCGTTATGAGGACAATCAATGCATACGGCATATAGTAACCTACACTCGATAAGTTATCGTCCTTATTAATAACTTATCATTTGATCGTGAACAATTTAAAAACCATCCGATAAATTCTTCTTTATCGATTTATTGTGGTTCTAAGGACTTCATCATAATTTAGGTGTTCATTTAAGGAAGATGGAACTTTATGATGAACCAACTAAATAACTATTATTATTAGATAATTTTTATACTAACTTTAATCATCTACTACTTAGATGATTGGCTTTAGAATACATTTTTCAATAGGATCAACCAATGTCCACACAACATTGACCTTCTTAGACTCCATTTCAAATTTCATGGCCTCAAACCATTTCTTAGAATCGGATCTCTGCATAGCATCCATATAAGTGATCAGATCCTCATTGTTCTCATCGAGTTCGATGGGATATCCTAGATCAAAAAATCATAGCATCTGTCTAGATGATGTGGTACTCTATCGTATTGTCTTAATGGTGTAGGTACACTAGGCTCCGAATTTGATCCAATTAAATCTGACTTAGGTTTAGCTATAAGTGTCAATTTTTATACCTACTGAACTTCATCAAATTCAATCTTAGAGGTAATAGCTTCTTCACCAAGGAACTCTTTTTTCAAAAAGGTTGCCTTAAGGCTGATGAACACTTTTTGTTCATCAGCATGGTAGAAATAGTATCCTTTGGTCTCTTTTGGATACCCTATAAATGTGCACTTATCAGACCTAGGTCCAAGTTTATCTGTAACTAACCATTTGACATAAGCCGGGCATCCCCAAATCTTAAGGTGTGAAAGTGCTGGCTTACGTTCTTGTTAGATATATGTGCCCTAGAAGCCAGAATTGGCTGACACTTGTAATACACTTTTAGGGGCAAAATTGTAATTTTGACTATAATTAATGAAATGGGTTATTTTCTATCACACATGTGTATTTAGTGTCTATGATACATCCTTTGAGTTAATGGTAATGATAATTCATATTTTCAAGAGTTGAAAATTTAAGACATGAATAATCATTATTAACTCATAAACAGCTCCCGACCATAGGATCATCACGAGGATGGTGATTGATCCGGAAGGTTGGTGTACGATCGCTTCTCTTTAGTAGATGAGTCTTGAGTCTACGGTGTGGAGACACCGGAGTGAGAGTACAGGTACTCGTTAGAGAACGAGGGCACTGAGCGTGACCACCTCGAGTAGTCATTAGGGAAGTCTACCTTCTCGTCAATGACTGACTCGATGCTGCAGTAGTGTGTCTGGTTCTTTGACCTGAGATGCATCGGCAGTTCACCTTGAGGGTGTTATAGTTTGACTACACCATTACTCGGTCTCCTAGCCATATGGAACCCTGAGGTGTATGTTGGCTGTGACATGTTCATTGTAGGAACTGGATTGCATCAAGATGGGATCTATCTACCTCGGTGGTAGAGGAGTAGCCCTATGATGATCATGAGAATCAAGTCCTGAAGCCCATGGCCATGGCAGAGTGAAATAATAGAAAGAGTTTCTATTTAGATTTTCACATTGGACTCGAATCGAATGATTACATCATATGACAGAGACTAGGGTTTGACGAGTTCACCTTAACCCTAATCTGATCGGGGCTCAAGATAGAAGAACTGAATCACACAGGTAGCTGCACCAAGAGGTTCGCATTCAGCTCTGATGGGTTGCCACCATATACTGCTAGGTGTCACTGGTGGATTTTGGGAGCAATTAGAATGATTTAGATGATCGATCATTCTAGCTGTTCGAATCAGAAGAGTTCTGATCCATCGAAAGGAGTTTCGATGATGTCGATGATAGAGATCATGACATATCCCATTACCATACAGAACTGAACCTAACTGGGTCACACAAACAAGGGTTTGAATCTGGTGATCATCAATTGAACTGATCTAGTTCAATTGATCTGAATGAGATTCAATTAGGTTCAAGGAAATCGTGCTAGCACTCGATTGAACCTAACGTTCTTCTTTTACTATCATAAATAAGTTGTCCTGACTGAGCCAAAGGAGTTTGTGCTCAATCAGAGGCCTTCATATGGTCTGACTGGAGGTTGTCCAAGTCAGAATAGGTTGTCTTATTTGTAAGACATTACCTGCCATTTTTGGTCACCTGCCATTTCTTGTTCTTTGACTTTGGTCAAAAGTCTACCTTTGACTGGTCAAACGTTGACCATTCACCCTTTGACTTTTGACCACATGTCATGCACCTATTGGAGAGCTGGTGGGGGCTTGTCCCCCTGCCAGAACCTGGCAAGGAGAAGGGCGCACGCCAAGGGTGGCGTGAGCCCAAGTAGGAGGCGCCTAGGAGTCCTTGTTGGACAAGGACTCCATCTCCCTTTAGGATTCCAATGAGAGTTCTTCTAAGAATCCAGTTTGACTGGTCCAAGGCACTCTCCAAGTAGGAATCCAGGGGACTCTAATCCCACCAATCAGATTTAGATCTGATTTCACAAAGGGTTGTGATTGGTTGGGAGGAAGATGACTTGGATCACGCTTAGTCTATATAAGAGACCCAGCGCCCAAGTGAAAAAATAATAATCAAGAAGCAATCTTCCCACGCCCCAAGGCTGCCTCTCTCCCCTTTCTCCACGCCATACTCTCTTCTCCCCTTGCTCTCCACGTCCAAAAGTGTTTTGGATTTGGATTGGTGCGATTTAGATCAAGAAAAGGAGATCAAAAGCAAGAAGGCTGCGCTGCTGCGAAGAACGACTGCAGATCTTCAAAAGGAGTTTTGAAGATCCTCCAGATCAGATCCAGATCTGATTTTTGGAGGCGTGATAGAGAAGAAGAGGATCTCCAGATCCAGCCCGAGTGGATACCGGTAGAGGCCAGGCGCTTGCGTGGCTTGATCCAGAACCTTCCGCTGCAAACAGGATCATCAACAGGGTAATAGGATTACCCTATTCAGGTAAATTGAATGTGATTTAATTTATCCTTTTCATTTAATTTTTTATTAAATAAATAAGAATCAGATCTGAAGCATCCCTGATCTGATACAGATCTAAGAGAAAAAATTTTTGAAATATATCTCTTGATCTGATCAGATCTGAACGAACCTGGTCAGGGAAATCAGGATTTCCCTTCAAGGTATCAGAATGGTTTTAGATCTGGGTAATGTGATATCATATGAGATATGATAGATGCATGACTAGACTAGTTGTAGAATAGTTCTACATAATTGTCTAGATTAGAATTTATTTTGATTAGATCTCTAATTTTTTAGATTATTATGATGATAATTTAGATCTGAAAACATGCATGATTATGATACATGAGATGTATGCAAAATATGCCTTGGTTAGATCTAAATTTGTATATGATTTGTATATGATGATATATGATATAGATCTATAACTGTTTTGTAGATTTACATGTTCCTGATTAAGGTGTTCCTCTTGGCCATCCGTCCGTCATAAGAATGAAGAAGGGTTTAAAGGCCCTCTCTTCCCATTCGATGGGGTGTTCTTATGATGTGTAGGGGTGCTGCGTGTTCGTCCTTAATCAGAAACCCAAAACTTACTTTCTGCAAAACCCTAGATCCTGAAACCCTAGGATTTATTGTGCATATTTTGTTTATGAACCCAACTTAATTAAGAATTAAGTTTATGGAATATCAATTAGGTCTAAAATTGAGAATTTCAGATCTAAGACATATTCATAATACTGGGTTCGGGCTTGGGTAGCTCAATTAGGTCTAAGCGGTTGATCAAACCGAATCAAGAGTTGGTTAGATGGGATCAACAATGCTTAAATTGACCAGCCTAATAGGATTAAGTCTGGGTCAAGATCGAGTCACGATCAAGCAAGACCTAATTAGGCTCAGAGGTTAGAGTCTGGATTGTAGGCTAACCCAATTGGTTCTGACTCAACAATTTGGTGTCTAAGGTAAGTTTGGCACAGACGACCGACTGGTTTTTAATTGGAAGCTACTCGACCTGAATGCGTTCTTGTGCGAGTTAACGGCATATTCCTTCCACCGGTCTCACTTACCTGGCCATATCTGTTGACACAGTTCTGATCTGAGGTGGTCAATAATCCGAGCTGACCCATGCCACTAGGTTAGTCATAATTGTTATGACTAAGCCAAGTCTAGTTTAATGAGACCTGAATCAATTCTCCCTAAGAAAAGATTAAGTCCGAGGTCTTCCACCATTGTAGACGTGCGGGCCCTTCCCGGGGTTGATTGTTCTCGGCTGGATACAGTGGCTCAGTTGCACTGGGAAGACGCAACCATGTCTATTAGGCATTGGATGCTATGGGCTGGAGGATGAGTTGGGCTCAATATTTCGGATACGGTGAGAGACTCAATTAGGAACCCAGTCTATGCAAATGGTGGGTCTGACTTAACTAAGGAGTGGATCAATATTCCGGATACGGTGAGATTCATGAATTAGAGACCAAGTTTGGGTGCACCATGATTAGAGAATCATTGAACAAGAGTTGTTCACTCATTGGCTAACCCATCACCAATAACTGTTAGGTGAGGTGATGAGTCAGTTGGTGAGACCGCACCACCCACTAGAAATCATCAATCGCGGAGATTTTCGCATCTCTACAGAGGGAGTGTAGGGATCCGAGAAAATAGTGGGAGCTAATTTGTTTAAAAATAAAATCCCTAAACAAATTGGTCAAGTCAAAATTACAGTATCTAACTAGAATCTTTGACTCTCTACAGGAAAATGTCTGCGTCCAACCCACTGGCACGTATCCTAGACACACATAGACTGACTGGACCCAATTATAAAGATTGGCTCAGGAACTACAAAATTGTTTTGGGTTCAGAGAAGTTAACACATGTTTTGGACCAGGACCCTCCCACCTTACCAGCTCGTCCATCCACTGAACAGAGAGCGTCTCTGGAAAAATGGATTGACGAAGACAATAAGGCCAGATACTACATGTTGGGCTCGATGTCTGATGAGCTCCAGCGCCAACATGAAGATATCGGGACTGCTCGCCAAATGTTGGCTCACCTGCAGGAGATGTTTGGTGAACAGAGTCGCGCAGCCAAATATCAAGTCACGAAATGACTTTTTAAGGCTAAGATGCGTGATGGGCAGTCAGTCCAAGATCACTGTCTGACAATGATCAAGGACATGGAAGAGCTTGAGAAGCTCGGTGTGAAGTTGGACTTGGACTTGCAGAATGATATTATTCTGCAATCCTTGACTGATGCATATGGGCAATTCATCATGAATTACCACATGCATAAACTTCAGAATTCCTTGGCCGAGTTGATGAATATGCTGGTTACCGCTGAGCTTTCTATGAAAGGTTCTAAAGGCTCAGTTCTTGCTACCGCTGAGCTTCTATGAAAGGTTCTAAAGGCTCAGTTCTTGCTATGGAACGGACTTCTTCCAAAAGAAAGTCTTATGGAAAGAAAAAGAAGTCTGTGAAAAAGCAAAAGGTAGAAGGATCAAAGAAGAAGAAGGCAGAACCGAAGAAGAAGGTCGATGGCAAAGGAAAGTGTTTCCATTGCAACAGCGACGGCCATTGGAAGCGGAACTGCCCTACTTACCTGGCCACCCTAAAGAACAAGAAGGAAGGTCCTTCTGGAGGTATGCTCATTATTCGAGCAAAACGTGAATGCCAAACGACCTAGGGATAGTCCAAACGACAGATATCTATGGCACCTGAGATTAGGTCATATAGCAGAAGATAGGATTAACAAATTGGAGAAAAATGGGCTATTGAGTCCATTGACTTTTGAGTCATATCCAACTTGTGAATCTTGTCTTCAAGGCAAAATGACTAAACTCCCTTTTGTTGGACATGGGGAGAGGGCCACAGATCTCCTTGCCCTAGTACATACTGATGTGTGCGGCCCATTCGATGTGCCGGCTAGAGGCAATTTTGTCTACTTCATTACCTTTACCGATGATCTGTCTAGGTATGGGTATGTGTATCTTATGAGACACAAGTCTGAAGCTTTTGAAAAGTTCAAAGAATTCAGACATGAAGTAGAAAAACAAACTGGAAAACCCATTAAGGTTCTTCGATCAGATCGAGGAGGTGAATACCTTAGCCGGGAATTCCTAGACTATCTTAAGGAAAATGGCATAGTCTCTCAATGGACTCCACCAGGAACACCTCAACTCAACGGGGTTTCAGAACGGAGAAATCGGACTCTATTGGATATGGTTCGATCCATGATGAGCTTCACAGACCTCCCAGATTTTCTTTGGGGACATTCATTATTAACTTCAATCTATTTACTGAATAGGGTTCCCTCTAAAACCGTTCCTACCACACCGTATGAGATATGGCACGGTAAGAAACCAAGTCTGAGTCATCTCAGAATTTGGGGTTGTCCGGCTTATGTCAAAAGACAACAAGCGGACAAGTTAGAGTTTAGGTCCTTTAGAGCTCGATTCATAGGATATCCTAAAGAGTCATTAGGATACTATTTCTACATTCCAGAAGACCACAATGTGATTGTGAGTCGACATGCCATATTTCTTGAAAAACAGTTTATTCAAGATAGTGGCATTGGAAAGCAGATTAAGCTTGATGAGAAAGTCTCACAAGCAGAAAGAGCTAAGGACCAAGTGGAACCAAATCAGGTTGAGCCAATAAGAACACTACCTCCTCCACCTCGTAGATCGGAAAGAGTTTCCCGTCCCCCTGAAAGATACTTAGGTATTATTTCAGAGGATGTAGAGGAAATGTTCCTCATAGGTAATGGTGCTCATGGTGATGATCCCAAAACCTACAACGAGGCGATATCAGATATCGACTCCGAGAAATGGCTTGAGGCAATGAAGTCAGAGATCGACTCGATGCACTCAAACCAAGTCTGGACCTTGGTAGATCCACCAGAAGGTATAGTACCTATTGGGTGTAAATGGATCTTCAAGAGAAAGATTGGTGCAGATGGGAATGTGGAGACATTCAAGGCTAGACTGGTGGCAAAAGGTTATAGTCAACGTGAAGGCATTGACTATCAGGATACCTTTTCCCCGGTAGCTATGCTAAAATCCATCCGCACATTGCTTGCTGTTGCAGCCTATTTCGATTATGAAATATGGCAAATGGACGTGAAAACGGCATTCCTAAATGGATATCTTGAGGAAGATATCTATATGGAACAGCCGCTAGGTTTCACATCCAGTGATACTGATCACAAGGTTTGCAAGCTGCAAAGGTCCATATATGGACTTAAGCAAGCATCTCGGAGCTGGAACACTCGTTTCAATGATGTGATCAAAAAGTTTGGTTTCATCAAAAACGAAGAGGAACCATGTGTTTTCAAAAGGGTCAGTGGGAGCGCTGTTGTCTTCCTCGTATTGTACGTGGATGACATCCTCCTTATTGGGAATGATATTCCCATGTTGACATCAGTCAAGATGTGGTTGTCTAAGGAATTCTCCATGAAAGACCTAGGTGAAGCATCCTTTATTCTAGGAATTAAGGTCTATAGGGATAGACCGAATAGGATGCTAGGACTTTCACAGAAGATGTACATAGAGGAAGTACTAAAGAGGTTTAGTATGGAAAACTCTAAGAGGGGATTAATACCCTTCAGACATGGTATTCATCTTTCCAAGAAGATGTGCCCCAGCACACCTGAGGAAATAGAACGCATGAGCAAGATCCCTTATGCTTCTGCAATAGGGAGCCTCATGTATGCCATGCTATGTACACGACCTGATATAGCCCATGCTGTGAGTGTCACAAGCAGATATCAGTCAAATCCAGGTGAAGAACACTGGACTTCTGTGAAATGTATCCTTAAGTACTTGAGAAGAACTAAGGATATGATGTTGGTCTTTGGTAATGGAGAACTCCAAGTTCCAGGGATACACAGACTCGGACTTCATGTCCGATATAGATGATCGAAAGTCGACATCTGGCAGACTGTTTGTGCTGGAAGAGTTCCAAGCAAACGGTGATACCATCTCATCCGCGATTACCTTGAGAAAGGTTACGTTGAGGTCAAGAGAGTCAACTCCACAGATAATGTGGCAGACCCACTTACAAAGCCGTTGGGCCAGCAGAAGATCGAAGCCCACCTTGAGAAGATGGGACTTAGACTTGTAGCCAATTGGCTTTAGGACAAGTGGGAGATTGTTAGATATATGTGCCCTAGAAGCCAGAATTGGCTGACACTTGTAATACACTTCTAGGGGCAAAATTGTAATTTTGACTATAATTAATGAAATGGGTTATTTTCTATCACACATGTGTATTTAGTGTCTGTGATACATCCTTTGAGTTAATGGTAATGATAATTCATATTTTCAAGAGTTGAAAATTTAAGACATGAATAATCATTATTAACTCATAAACAGCTCCCGACCATAGGATCATCACGAGGATGGTGATTGATCCGGAAGGTTGGTGTACGATCGCTTCTCTTTAGTAGATGAGTCTTGAGTCTACGGTGTGGAGACACCGGAGCGAGAGTACAGGTACTCGTTAGAGAACGAGGGCACTGAGCGTGACCACCTCGAGTAGTCATTAGGGAGTCTACCTTCTCGTCAATGACTGACTCGATGCTGCAGTAGTGTGTCTGGTTCTTTGACCTGAGATGCATCGGCAGTTCACCTTGAGGGTGTTATAGTTTGACTACACCATTACTCGGTCTCCTAGCCATATGGAACCCTGAGGTGTATGTTGGCTGTGACATGTTCATTGTAGGAACTGGATTGCATCAAGATGGGATCTATCTACCTCGGTGGTAGAGGAGTAGCCCTATGATGATCATGAGAATCAAGTCCTGAAGCCCATGGCCATGGCAGAGTGAAATAATAGAAAGAGTTTCTATTTAGATTTTCACATTGGACTCGAATCGAATGATTACATCATATGACAGAGACTAGGGTTTGACGAGTTCACCTTAACCCTAATCTGATCGGGGCTCAAGATAGAAGAACTGAATCACACAGGTAGCTGCACCAAGAGGTTCGCATTCAGCTCTGATGGGTTGCCACCATATACTGCTAGGTGTCACTGGTGGATTTTGGGAGCAATTAGAATGATTTAGATGATCGATCATTCTAGCTGTTCGAATCAGAAGAGTTCTGATCCATCGAAAGGAGTTTCGATGATGTCGATGATAGAGATCATGACATATCCCATTACCATACAGAACTGAACCTAACTGGGTCACACAAACAAGGGTTTGAATCTGGTGATCATCAATTGAACTGATCTAGTTCAATTGATCTGAATGAGATTCAATTAGGTTCAAGGAAATCGTGCTAGCACTCGATTGAACCTAACGTTCTTCTTTTGCTATCATAAATAAGTTGTCCTGACTGAGCCAAAGGAGTTTGTGCTCAATCAGAGGCCTTCATATGGTCTGACTGGAGGTTGTCCAAGTCAGAATAGGTTGTCTTATTTGTAAGACATTACCTGCCATTTTTGGTCACCTGCCATTTCTTGTTCTTTGACTTTGGTCAAAAGTCTACCTTTGACTGGTCAAACGTTGACCATTCACCCTTTGACTTTTGACCACATGTCATGCACCTATTGGAGAGCTGGTGGGGGCTTGTCCCCCTGCCAGAACCTGGCAAGGAGAAGGGCGCACGCCAAGGGTGGCGTGAGCCCAAGTAGGAGGCGCCTAGGAGTCCTTGTTGGACAAGGACTCCATCTCCCTTTAGGATTCCAATGAGAGTTCTTCTAAGAATCCAGTTTGACTGGTCCAAGGCACTCTCCAAGTAGGAATCCAGGGGACTCTAATCCCACCAATCAGATTTAGATCTGATTTCACAAAGGGTTGTGATTGGTTGGGAGGAAGATGACTTGGATCACGCTTAGTCTATATAAAGAGACCCAGCGCCCAAGTGAAAAATCAATCAAAAGTCTTAATTGAAGCAATCTTCCCACGCCCCAAGGCTGCCTCTCTCCCTCCTTTCTCCACGCCATACTCTCTTCTCCCCTTGCTCTCCACGTCCAAAAGTGTTTTGGATTTGGATTGGTGCGATTTAGATCAAGAAAAGGAGATCAAAAGCAAGAAGGCTGCGCTGCTGCGAAAGAACGACTGCAGATCTTCAAAAGGAGTTTTGAAGATCCTCCAGATCAGATCCAGATCTGATTTTTGGAGGCGTGATAGAGAAGAAGAGGATCTCCAGATCCAACCCGAGTGGATACCGGTAGAGGCCAGGCGCTTGCGTGGCTTAGATCCAGAACCTTCCGCTACAATCAGGATCATCAACAGGGTAATAGGATTACCCTATTCAGGTAAATTGAATGTGATTTAATTTATCCTTTTCATTTTAATTTATTAAAATAATAAGAATCAGATCTGAAACATATCTAGATCTGATTAAGGTCAAGAGAAAATTTTTGAAATATATCTCTTGATCTAATCAGATCTGGACGAACCTGGACCGGGAAATCAGGATTTCCCTTTAGTTCTATCCATATCTCATATGGAGTCTTAACTACAGACTTACTTGGAATCCGATTTAATAGATAACAAATCGATTTGAGTGCAAATCCTCAGAAGGATATTGGTAAACTGGCAAAATCTATCATGGATCGAACCATGTCTAACAAAGTTTGATTCCTTCTTTTATACACACCATTATGTTGTAGTGTTTCTGGAGGTCTCTATTGGGAGAGAATCTCATTCTCTCCTAGATATATGAAAAACTCATCAAAAAGATATTCTCCTCCTCGATCAGACCAAAGAGTTTTGATACTCTTCCCAGTTTGTTTTTCTATTTTACGTCAGTATTATTTGAATAATTCAAATGAGTTTGACTTGTGTTTCGTCAGATAGACATATTCATATCTGGATAGATCATCTATGAAAGTAATGAAATAGAAATATCCACCTCTAGTATTTGTGCTCATTAGTTCACATACATCAGTATGTACTAGACCTAAGGGCTTAGTGGCTCTTTCATCTTTTTCAGTAAAAGGTGACTTGGTCATTTTACCAAGAAGACAGGACTCATAGATTTCGAAGTGATTCACTATCGCTAACTTCGAGGATTCCCTCTTGAGTCAACCTATTTATTCTATTCTTATTTATATAACCTAGCCTATAGTGCCATAAATAGATATCTGACATAGTATTTAATCTAGGATGCTTGCTAGTTGAATAGACTATGTTAACATGTTGTGATAGCATATACAAACCATTATTCAAATGTCCATAGAAAACATAACACCATTCATAATGATATTGAAGGAATCTAATTTTATTATGCTAGTAGCTCGATCAAGTGCCTGTGTGAATCAATGTTGGAGGGTGAACACATGAGCACTAGATGAAACTCCTGATGGTCTGCTACCGACGATCAAGGTCAAGTTAGGATTAAGCACTCAGAGGTATGTTCCAATATCCTAATTTATGTTATAAATGAATATAATATGATTTAAATTATAATAAGGTGGTCCTAGGTTCGGATTTTGTTTCATGATTTCATAATTTTGCTTTGAAATCCATGCTTCTGCCCTATACACCAAATCCTACAATAGGATGGGTTTTCTGTTTGATCTTGGATTGGGATTAATCCAAGGGGTCTTAAGGCCTGGTCCAATAAGGTCATAAGAGGGCTAACTCATGTATAAGTCAGATTTAGATCTAGGGGATGAGAGCATAGGAGACATGGGTGTACATAGGCTTGGTGAGTACTTTCATATATTGGGTTAGCCTAGTTGAGTTTTTTAACTAAAGTTTAGATTTATTAGGATTCATGTGGTATAGCAGAAACTCTAGGATATATAAACATAGGTATTGTAGTTGTTACAATGGTGGAATCAATATAGAGCTTTTCTTTCAAACTCTCTCTTCTTTCTAGTTCCAGTGCCAAAACCCTAGGCTCCATCCCCTTCTATCTTCTTTTGTAGATCTTCTTCATTTTATTGGATTAACATCTAGGTCCGTGTAAGAGATCGAATCTACGGCTATGCTCTGAGCAGCCGTTGGTAAAACAACCTAGACCAAGACTGACATATAATGGATTGGTCAATTCTAAGCACTCTTGATCCCACCTAACCAACTCTTGATTCAGTTTGATCAACTGCTAGATCTAATTAAGCTACCCCTACCTGAAACCATGTTTTATGAAGGTATCTTAAATCTAAAATTTCTTAATTTTTTAGACCTAATTAATTTTATAAACTTAATTCTTAATTAAGTCCAAGATTTCATAAAACAAAACATGCATCAAAGATTATAGGATTTTTGGATCTAGGGTTTCATAGAAAATAAGTTTTCAATTTCTGATTAAGGACAAACATGTAGCACTGCTACATGCCATAAGAGCATCCTATCGAATGGAACTCAAGGGCCTTTAAATCCTTCTTACTCTTATAATCGGATAGCCAAATGGAATGTCTTAATCATAAATATGAACTACACTATAAAATAGTTAGAACTAAATCATATATCTTATATACAATTAAAGATATCTGACACACTATCTAATTTAGGATGCTTGCCAGTTGAATAAACTACGTTAATAGGTTGTGATAGCATATACACACCATTGCTCAAATATCTACAGAAAACATAACACCATTCATAATGATATAACAAATTTGTTTCTTTATTGGTATTTCATAATCATTTTTGGCCAGAAGGCCTATAGAAATAACATTCAAAAAGAAACTAGAACTAAAATGACAATCACTATGAACAATGGTATGGAACTCAATACAAGTTTTAGAATTTGTAAAGCTAGAACTAGAACTAGTCTTTCATCTCCAACGTTCAGAAACTTTTCACCTTGCTCAAATCACCTACTGACCTACAACCACTGCAACAAATTGTAAATATGGTAAGGGCTACCAGTATCCAATACCCAGTCAGTAATTTCATAAATAAAGAAATTACAAGGAGTTATCATATAAATACCTTGCCCAACAACCACTTACTTTATTCTCTGCCTGTTTGAGTCCAAAGAGGAAATGTACTGAGGACAGTTCCTCTTCTTGTGCCCCTGCTTCTTGCAAAAGAAGCATTCAGCTAGATTCTTATTGAGCTTGATCTTCCTGGTCTGGCTCTGCACAGATGTCCGAGTCTAAACTTGCACCTTCTTAGCTTTCTTCTTCTTGTTCTTCTTTCCTTTCCTAAAGGGTCAAGAATCAGAAGATGAACCTCCCATTATGTTCACTGACTCCTTGTGGAGTTGGTGATCTTTCTCAATGTTCTGAAGCAACCCCAGTAACCCATGATAGTCTACTTTAGGCTTTGTCATTCTAAAATGAGTAAGGAATGGGAGAAAAGACTTGGATAATGAGTTTAGTATTGCGTCCTTCCCAAGTTGTTTATGCAAGAAAAAACCAAACTTGCTCAAATGCTTTATTAGCTAAATCATGTACAATATATGATCAATTACAAAGGCACCATCCCGCATCCTGATGTTGAAGATGGCACAACTAGTCTTGTGCCTCTCCATGTCATCGAGTGTGCCAAAGGAATCCTCTAACACTTGAAGCTTGTCCTTTTGCTGAGCCATCTCAAATCTATGACTGAACTCATTACTCATAGCAGCCAGCATAATCTAGCGCACCGTGGTCCGACCATTGAGCCACTTTTGGTAAGTGTCTCTAACTATTCCACGTGCATTGGCAGCTGGCTCCTCTGGTGCAAGATCCTTTAATACATATAGGATCCGTTCATGCTGTAGGATAATTTTCAACTTTCAGTACCAACTATCGAAGTTGGATCTCACCAACTTATCATTGTCCAATAATGATCGAAGCGATAGAGAATGGGCGATATCTGCACAAAAAAAAATCATAACCTAATTAGTAATTGATTCATTAAATCTAAAGATTTGGATTTTAATCAAAAGATTCTGCAACTATTTTATTCAAATTGGTAGCCTCTACCTTCAATTCGAGAAATTATCCTAATTTCTTACTGGGTACTAGAATCCATATAAACTGCACACGAGATCAACTTTGGTTGGCCAACCCATGTACATCTAATGATAGGTTCATAATCAATTATTTTTTTAAATAATTTTTGATAATTAAATTTTTTTCAGTCCTTAATCAGTAGGCTTTGGCCTCTACTGAAAAGGTCTAGTTAGGTTCAATCATTAACATGACCATACTTGGCCCATGAAACCAATGAATGATTAGGCCTAACTTTGGTTGGCTAACCTAACCATCGTTTAGAAAGATGCAGCTAAGAAATCACATAATGAATGATAATTTCATTAGTTGAGAAACATCAGGTTTTTGGACCTCTAATGATTATCCAACTAATGGACCCATTATCACCCACTTTAATAGGAGGCTATGATCTAATTATCATAATAACTATCTTATTTTAGGAACCTAATAATTTTAGATGATGATCCTCCCACTGACTTCACCAAGTCAGCTTAAGGGAGACTATTAATAGGCTAGTCTAGAAGCACCTAAATCAGTCAAACTAATTTACCTAGCTGACATGGATCAACTCGAATAGTCAAGTGATCCAATCAAAACATAATTTCACCAAGAGGCTAGGTAAGTTCGATCAGTGGGAGGGTCTACCAAAGCTTACCTTAGACACCATCAGAAATGGTCAGGTAGGCGGGCTGTCAATTAAAAACCATCAGTCTCATTTACCTTAGAGACCTACTGGTTTAATTATTTTCAATTAAATCAACCTAATAGTTCATTCTAGACCACGTAGCCAAGAATCAAGTCCATCTTGGGTCTCGTTAAAGATATGAACTTGACCAACTACAACTATTGTAATTAATCTAGAGAATCTTTGACCTAATCTAAGACAACAATTGATTAGATTTAGTCAATTCTTTAATTAAGTCCATTCTTTAGTCTAACCTTAGGTCTAATCTAATTAATGACCAAATCCTCACTAACCCATTTAACCCAATCTGTTATGATTTGTGTACTAGGATCTTCAATTCATAATCCTAGATCCTAATCAAATAACTTCTTAATTCTTAATTAAGTTTTTGGTTGAGGGTTGCGGTTCAGTTTTTTGAAAATAATTTTCATGTTTGTAAAATATTTTTACAACATGGTTCTATCAATCAAGTTGCATGTTTGACTCATAATCAATATCCATGTAAAATAAGCATGAAACTACTTTAGATCTAATCTAAACAAGTTCATGTAATTGAAATAATTTAAACTGTAATCAATCATAAATTATCTTAGATCAAATCTAATATATTTATGATGATTAAAATTAAATTAAAATATTTTTAATTAGATCATAAAATTTTTTAGATCTAATTTAAAATTTTATGATCAATATTTTAGATCAGCATGTACTAGGACAACCTTTCTATTGTAAGGGGTAAACCTTATAGTAGGATAACCTTATAATAGTCCGTGCAATCTAAAAATTTTATTTTTAGATCTAAAACTATTTTAAATTTATTAAATTATAAATAAAATTAGATTAAATTTAATAAATTTATGATTAGAAGTAGATCAATATGAACTAGGAAAATCTTTCCACTGTAAGGAGTAAACCTTATAGTAGGACAACCTTATAGCAGTTCGTGTGATCAAAAATTTTAATTTTAGATTTAACAATTAGATTATAAATTATATCTAATTTAAAAAATAATCTAAACATGGTCAAATAATCTTGTAATGAAAAAATTTGGTTCTGATATCAGTTGATTAAACCAGATCTAGGATTTCAAGGCTAGATCTTGAAACTTTTTCAAGATCAGGCAGCGAAAGACTAAAATTAATCAAAATTAATTTTAAATTTAAAAAATATTCTAGATCTAATATCTATTATGTGAATATGATATGTTATTAAATCAAAAATTAAAAATCTAAAGAACAAACTAAAACATGTTGATCACATCAACATGTATATACATTACATCTAATGCAGGTATGAAAATTATAGATCAGATCTATTACTTATGCAAGTTAGATATTCTGACTTGCTGATCTGGACTTGAGAATGATGTTGCAAGCCACACACCTATTCGGCCTCTAGGAGTCATCCATATCAGCCCACGAACCACGATCAGAAGTTCGATGTAGGAAATCAGCATAGTATGCTAGTACTGTGCTGATCCATCTTTGATGGTTGATCTGGAACCACCTTCTTCAATTCTTTGACTCTCCAATTTTTAGAAGGAACAGAAAGAGATTTTGAAACTAATACACCTATCAAAAATCTCTAAAGAAGGAGAAAAGATCAAAGAAAAAATCTTAGAAGAAGAACCCTTCTTCTTCTTTGTTCTCTCACCTAGACACCTAGATTGGTGTCTATAAAATCCTCATGTCCTAATACTCTTTCTTCTTGATTTTTACACACCCAAAATCTGTTTCCATGATCTACAATATATCCAAAAATCAGCTCAAAATTCGTCCTATATAAAGAGATATAGAGGAATCCTTGTTTAGGTCAAATACCTAGACAAGGAATGTCTAAATTAGGCAAGACAAGGGGCGCCCATCTCTTGGGTGCCCCCTCCTTCTTTTCTCCTGTGGACCATTAGGTTTTGTCATACAGAACCTCCTTAAAAGCCACAAAAATCCTAGATAAAATCTGGATGGAATCGGTACACTATGGGAAGAGTTTTGGTTTCCAAAAATTCTATCTCATAGGAATTGAAATCAAAATCAATTCCTACTTTGACTTGGTCCACACTAAATTTATTATGTAAGAAAGAAAAAGGAGGACTTTGGGACATGGTGGGTTTCTCTTGGGCATGGAGAATTCATGCAAAATCAAAGGAGGCATGAAGGGTGGGCGTTGGGACTAAGGTGGCGGATGGAGGGAAGTTCCTAGTCTTACTAGGATTCTTATTTTGACATGGTCCAACATGGTTTCTTAAAGTAAATCAGATTAGAATTAATTCAATTTAATTAAATTAGATCTTAAACTAATTAAAAATTTAATTAAATTAGATTTAATTTTGATTTAATTTTCTAATCAAATTAGAAAATTGGGATGACCCAAGTCCTAGTTAAGCTAGAACTGGTTCTTCCTTGCACTTGGCTTATCCAATAAACCAATTAGACTTGATCCAATTAAGCCCAAACAAAATTTAATTAAATTATATTTAATTATACTTAAACTTAGCTCTTTGGCTTAATTAAATTAACTTAATTAGCAATCTAATTGCTAATCAATCCTCTTGCAATACTTGCACTAGGTTAAACATCAATCGTATTGATCGTTTAACCCTAGAATGATTCTTAATAATTGATCAACCATCTGATTGGATCATGAATTCTAATGTGTGTGACTTCATAGGTCCAAACCTAAGTCAGTAGCATAAGAATAAATTTTTATACTAATCGAGGTGATCATCTAGTAATGGTATCCGATGGTCGGATAGGTCGAATGTGTAGAATAATATCCTTACAACCAATATGGATATAGTTTTCATATAATTTATCTTCTTGACCAAAATGCTTGTAGGACATCTTAGAGTTCAACTATCAACTTTGATAAGATTTTTTACATTGTATTTTAAAATATCAAATACATCTAATGGATTATCCTGGATAAGATTTTGCTATATCTAAATCAGTGATATATTTTACTCCAACTCTTGGAGTGATCAATTTCATTTTGATCACACTCTGACTTTGCAAGTACTTGATTATGATCAGAAGCCTTCCTTTACTAAATTATAAATTCAGTTAGTTCGGTACCAAAGCACAATGAGTTGCTTGCAAGTCACTAAGGTGATCTCAGTTCTAAGGAACACTTATACCTATATCTCATCAAAAACATTCTTGATAGCAGAATGCGCTGGAGTTGGTCATGCTTAATGACGATGTATCGATACATCTCACCCGTATGTCATACCAGTATCTTCATACTTCTTGGTTAAGAGGACAATCAATCTACATGGCATACAGTGACCTATGCTCGATAGATACCATCATCCTAATTAACAGTCTATCATTTAGTGGTGAATGAATTTAAGAACTAATCGATAAATCTTTTTTTTATTGAAGCTAAATAATCCAAAAGACTTCGTCACAATAATGGAGTTTGTTAGAAAATGAATACTTTGTGATGAAAAAAAATGCCAAAAATATATTTTATTTATTAATAAATCAAATATAGATATAATATAGCTTAACCATTAATAGACTGATGATTTGCTTTGGGACACATTTCTCAATAGTTTGAATGCACTTTAGACTACGATTTCAACTTATCATCTAAAAATGAAGTTCCAAAGGGGATCTAAAGTAGGAGAGGTTCGAAGAGACCAGGCACTAGCTCAGCATTGCCATAATATTACCTTATAGGGAGGAAGGCAAGCAGATCCTTACCCAGTGGATGGGCTTGATGCTCGTAATAATTTGACTAAAGAAAGAGGGGAACCTATCGACGACCTTTTGGAAATCTCTTGGGATGATGGGAATAAGAAACACGAGGTAAAGATCGGCTCAAATTTGAAAAGAGAAGTTAGAAAGCAGCTCATCACCTTATTGCAAAGGAATGCTGTTGTCTTTACCTGGATGCCAGTAGACATGCCTGGGATTGATGCAGAAATAATGGAGCATCGTCCGAGTGTGGACCTTAAATGTCGAACAGTAAAGTAGAAAAAGCGTAGTTTTGCACCATAAACGTAGAAGGCTATAATCGATGAGGTCGACAAGCTCCTCAAGATAGGATTCATTTGAAAAGTGCTTTATCCAGATTGGATTGTGAATGTCATTCTTGTTAAAAAAGCAAATGGCAAGTGAAGGATGTGCATAGACTTCACAGACTTAAACCAAAGGAACCAAATCTAGGATTTTATAGGTTGATCTTAAAACTTTTTCAAAATCTTATAGCAAAAGACTTAAATAAATTAAATATTTATTTAAATAAATATATAAATACCTAGATCTTATATCTATTGCATGATCAAGGCATGATATTAAATCAAAAATTAAAATCAAATAAGAAAGTAAAAGGTTGATCAAATCAACCTAGATCTACACTACATCAAATGCAGGTATGAAGTTTACAGATCATATCCATTACCTAAGCAAGTTAGATATTCTAACTTATTGATCTAGGCTTGAGAATGATGTCATGAGCTGCACATGCATCCAGCCTCTAGGTGTCATCCACACAAGCCTACAATCTCGGATCTGAAGTCCGATGCAGAAAATCAGCACAGCATACTAGTACTATGCTGATCCTTCTTCGACGGTCGAACCGATGCTCCCTTTTTCAAAATATAGACTCTACAAAATACGAGAAGAAAGATGAGAGTTTGCTGATATGAGACTTTCTCAGAAAAAAACTCAAAAAAAAAGGAGAGATTGAAAATAAAACAGCCCTAGAAGAAGATCCTCTTCTTCTTCTCTTTTCTCTTAGCTAGACACCTAGTTTGGTGCCTATGGAACCCCCATGCCCAAGGACCCTCTTCCTCTAATTTTTGAACATAACAAACCTCTTTAAAAGCTCTGTATTTTATAAAAAAATAGAATAAAATTTATCTAATAAATAGAGAAAAAGAAGAGTCCAAGTTAGATCAAAATCTTACACTAGGAATGTCCAAACATGAAAAGTTGTTGGGGTTGGGCGCCTCCTCCACAACTATTGGCGTGGACCAGCAAGGGAAGGTGCACAAGAAAAGAGATTATTTTCATAGAATAAGAGAAGAATTAAGTAAAAGAGGAGGCGGCACTCAAGGGAAGGTGTTTTGGTCAACAAAGATTCTATCTCATAGAATCTTAAGCAAAACTAACTCCTCTTTTGACTTGGTTTTCCAACAAATTGTCTTATGAGAAAAGGAGGAGAGAAAGAGGGTGTGAGAAGCCATGGGAGTGGAGAGCTTTCACATAAGAAACAAAACAAAAAAGGGCATGGGGCATGAGAATTAAGTGGCGCAAGTGATAGGGAGTCCTAGTTACACTAGGACTCTTATTTTGACTTAGTCAAACAAGATCTTTTAACTAAATAAGATCAAGATTAAACCAACCTAATTAAATAAATTCCTAATCCATTTAAGAACTTAATAAAATTAGATTAAATTAAATTTAATTTTGATTTATTTTTTAATCAAATTAAAAAATTGGATTAATCCAAATCCTAGTAAGATTAGAACTAGTTCATCCTTGCACTTGGCTTATCTAATAAACCAATTGAACTTGATCCAATCAAGCCCAAACCAAATCTAATTAAATTATATTTAATTAAACTTAATCTTAGTCTATTGACTTAATCAAATTAAGCTAATTAGTAATCTAATTGCTAATTGATCCTCCTACAATACCTGCACTAGGTTAAACACCAATCGTATTGATTTTTTAACCCTAGAATGATTCTTAATTGTTGATCAACCATTCGATCAGATTGTAAGCTCTAATGTGTGTGACCTCATAGATTCGAACCTAAGCCGATAGTATAGAAATAAATTTCTATATCAATCAATGTGATCATTTAGCAATGATACCCGATGGCTGGATAGATCAAAGGTGTAGAACACCATCCTTAGACGCCATGCGGATATAGTTTCCATATAATTTATCTCATTGATCATAATGCTCGTAGGACACCTCAGTGTTCAACTATCAACTTTGATCAAGTTGTCCACATTATATTTGAAAATATCAAATTCATCTGATGGATTACCCTAGCCAAGGTTTTGCTATATTGAAATACAGTGATACATTCTTTTCCAACTCTTGGAGTGGTCAATTCCATCCTTATCACACTCCGACATTGTAAGTACTTGACTGTGCCCCGAAGCCTTCCATTTTTGAATTAAAAATTTAGTTAGTCCGGTACCAAAGCACAGTGAGTTGCTTGCAAGTCACTAAGATGATTTCAGGTCTTTGGAATACTTATACTTATATTCCATCAGAGACATTCTTGATAGCAGAATGCTCTAAAGTTGGTCACGTTCAATGACGATGTACCCATACATCTCACCTGTATGCCATACCAGTGTCTCTACACTCCTTAGTTAAGAGGACAACCAACCTATATGGTATATAGCGACCTATGCTCGATTGACGCTGTTGTCCTAATTAACAGCCTATCATTTGATCGTGAATCCATTTATGGACTAATTGAGAAATCTTCTCTTTATCAAAACTAAATAGTCCTAAGAACTTCATCACAATAATGGAGTTCATTAGAAGATGTAAACTTATGATGAAAAAGATGCCAAAATATTTTTATTAATTAATAAATCAATTATAATTATAAAATAGCTCAATCGTCAACAGACTGATGATTGAATTTAGGATAGAATTTTCAACATAAACACAGCTTGTCCAAAGGATAGCTACCCTCTGCCTAGGATTGACCAACTGGTGGATGCAACTTCAGGCCATGAACTCCTCACCTTCATGAATGCCTTCTCTGGGATGGCACTAAAGGATGAGAAGAAGACTACTTTTTTTATTGACCATGATCTTTATTGTTACAGAATCATACCTTTTGGGCATAAAAATGTAGGAGCAACTTATTAGTTCTTGGTAAATAACATCTTTAAGGAGCAAATCGACCAAAACATGGAGGTCCATGTAGATAATAAGCTGGTTAAAAGCCGATCTTCGCCAAATTATATTGTCGATGTTGAGGAGACCTTCAGTATCCTCCAAAAGTACAAGATGAAGCTAAGTCTTATAAAATATGCTTTTAGAGTAACCTCGAGGAAGTTTCTCGATTTCATGATGTCAAGTCATGACATGGAAGCCAACCTAGAAAAGATCAAAGCCATCCAAGAGATGACTGCCACAAAAATAATAAAAAAGTTCAGTGCCTCACAAGCAAAGTAGTGGCACTAAATCATTTCATTTTAAGATCGACAGAGCATTGCATGCCCTTCTTCCAAGCACTTAAATAATCTAAGAACTTCAACTGGACTCCTAAGTGCCAGTGGGCCCTTGAAGAATTAAAGAACTATCTCAGCTCACCCTCGCTCCTAGCCAAACCTCAACTTGGAGAAGAGCTATTTTTGTACCTCGCTGTGTCCCCCATAGCTATTGAAGCCATCTTGATCAGAGAAGAAGCCAATCTACTATATAAGTGAGTCCTGAGTGATGTAGAAATAAGATACACTAAATTAGAAAAACTAACTTATGCCTTATTGATTACAGTCAGGAAGCTCTGACCTTATTTTTAGGGATACATAATTACTCTCCTTGCTGATCAACCCATCAATGCAGTTCTTCACCGCCCTGATACCTCCAAAATAGTAGAAAAGTGGATAATTGAGTTAACCAAATTTGACATTCATTTTCTATGTTGGCCCTCCATCAAAGCTCAAATATTAGCCGATTTTATAGTGGAGTACACCATTCCAGATGCAACCAAATTAGAGCATCAAGAAGTTCATATTCCTGGCTCCCCTATAGAAAAGGTTGACCTCCATGAGAACTTTTGGACATTGCATGTGGATGGTTCATCTAATGCTTCTGGAGCAGGTGCAGGCTTGATTGTTATTAATCCAGAAGAAGTTGTAGTCAAATATGCTTTATGCTTCAAGTTCCCCACTATCAACAATGGAGCAGAGTTTAAAGCCCTGATTGCAAGACTGAGAATAGCCAAAGAATTAGGAGCAAAATATTTGAAGATTTATAGTAATTCTTAACTAGTGGTGGGATAAGTCAGTAACCTTTAAAGCTTGAGAGGAAAGTATGAGGAAGTACCTAGAAAGAGTGAAGAGTTTAAGTCCGACCTTTGTCAGTTTTGATATCCAGTAGATCTCCAGAGTAGAAAATATGAGAGCCAATCTCCTCTCTACGTTGGCCACCTTAACTCTAAATGAACTATCGAAAGAAGTCCTCTATGAAGTTCTGCAGCAACCAAGTTCTGAAGAAACCTAGGCAGTAATGCATGTTGCCTAGAAGTTGCAACCCAAGAGGGGGAAGGAGTGACTTGGGTTTCTAAAAAATTTAACAAAATTTACTTTCTAAATAAGGTGTACTTTAATTTATGCTATCTTTAGTGATTATGAAATGTGAGCAATAGTGTAGCAGTAGAATTATAATAGTAAAATCAAATTATAAAAGTAAAGCAAGAATTAAAAGCATGCAAAGAATGTAAAGGAATAGAAGAGAAAAGCACAAACACAAAAATACCACGATTTATAGTGGTTCGGTGCAACCCGCACCTACGTCCATGTCCCAAGCTTTCTTAGGATTTTTACTATAATCCACCCTTGATTACAGTGTGTTTATTTTAATCTGGGATCATAATAGCCTATTTTGCAAGTGCACGAAATTGCTCAAGTAATATAATAATGAATAAGAGATCGTTCCCACGAGGACTGAGTTTAATTACCAGAAATGAATACTGATTCAACTAATATATGAATGATCAAAACTGAATGACAATGGAATCTAAAGCTAAAATTAACTCTAAAGAACTCAATGAAAGCTAAATCAAAATTTGATTGATAAAGCACTAGGATATATCTGATTTCACTTGGACCAATTATCAATTTTAGGTATTCTGATTAATAATCCAAATTTAATTATTAATGCAAAGATCAATAACCCTAAATTATTTAATAATCTCTCTCGAGGTGTATTAAAAATACTAATTAAAATCTATAATCTATTTTCCAATAGTAAAATAGATTTTAATTAGATCATTAAGTATAGTGATTATTTCCAACATCCCATAGGTCAAATCTTCTGCTTCCACTCCAATTATTATTCTTATGATGCTTATTATTAACTTTAATTTATATTCTTTCTTTTCAGTATCAATTATAAATCATAATCAATCAAGTACCAAAGATAATAATACTTAAAAGCATTAAGTGCAAATAACAATCAATTGTATTAACAAAATTAATACAAGATCTGGAATTGAAATCGAATCCAAGTTACATCAGGTACCTTAGCTAGAAATTTAGCTTTTCGTCATATCAAAATCAAACTCAAGTTTACTTGAATAAAAATCCAAAAACATTCTAACAATGAGTTCTAGAAAATAAATTTAAAGTAGACAAGGAAAAAGAATTAAAAACACTGAAGGAAATATAGAGCCAAGTGAATCATTTCTTCAAATCTTCTAGATGCTCCAAACTCTCATTGCTTGATTTCCAGCTTTCAATGATGATTCTTTTTTCTTTTTTTCTTGAATATGTTTTAGGATTCCTAAATAGGGATAAGGCTAGGGTTAAGGTGGTATTTTCGCCATGATTTTATTCTATGTATAATTCTTTTTATTTGGTATAGAATCTCTCCTCCTTTGGATAAGCTTCAAGCAACCACCAACCATTTACTCCTTATGCTGTCCAAATTTTTTTGATTTCTTTTTGATTTCCATGGTAAAAGAAGAAAAGGAGGCATGGTTAATTAGAGAAGAAGGATTCCTTTCTTCTTCAGCCTTTCTGGGTCCACAAAATCTCCCAAATAAAGTAAGGTTTCAGCTGCCGAAATTAGGTTTTCTATGAATTGATCCCAATTCTTTCCAAGTTTGCTCCTCATGTAGAAATAGTTTGGATTCAGATTTTTTTTTCATTTAATTCTTTACAAGATAGCTCCTTGCCATCCAAAAATTGTTGCCATATCGGGTTTTTGTGCCAAGAAAAATTTGGAAGAATCGGGTGTATCGGGTATTTCTCATTATGTCTAACATTGTTACCAACTTCAACCTATTGTAGCCACCTCATCTAGAATCCATATTTGACTTTGTAAATTATGCTCTTTTCTTGCTTCTCTTAGAATTTTGTAGAATTTGGTCCTGCTCAATTTGGAGTCCTGTAGCTTGCCTTTTAGGAATCCTCATTCCAAAGTATCTAAAATTTAGATTAGTTTTTTAGATGAGAGAGATTAACTGCTTGATTTATTTTTTGCACCTTTGATTGCTTTACTTGACTGATGATGCCAAAAGGAATGAGGTATGGGGTCCACTGATATCTTGATTTGGTTATTCTGCTTAGAGATGAACTCTGATTTTGATGCACGACCCTGATGACTTCGGATCACAGACCCTGCTGAATTGGACTCAACCAATTTTACTTAATTTTGACCTTTAAAACATGGTTAAGACCAATTAGGTGTGACCTAGCTCAATTACCTACAATTAACTTAAAACATATCAGGTTCTTACTTTTATTTAGTTAATTATTATATCAATTTCATCAAAATCATTAAAACTAATAATAATAATTATTTTAAAAATGCAACACATCAAATACCCCCAAACCTTGTTCTTTTTCAATCGAGAAGAGAAGGCAAAGTTTTTACTTGTCCCCAAGCAAAAGAAAAGTCCAAATAAAAAATGGAGAATCTAAAACAAAAATTAATGCTAAAAACTTTATTTAACATTAATACACTTAAGATCCATCTGGATATAAAGGAGTAATCTTTACCCAAATGCCATGGCTTAACTACCTCAACCTAAAACCGAAAGGCAAACGCATAAGCTAACCATTCCAAACTCATTCATACTCAAACAATATCATGCACAATTAATAGCTACCCTGCTTCCTTTAGATTTTAATAAAGTAATTTGGTTGAAACATCCATCCGTGCATGCAAAATCCTATCAGCCCATCTCCACTAGTGCAAACAACATCCTCAAGAGATCAATAGGACTTTCATGGGTTAAAAAAAATTTGAAAGCAAGCAACCTGAATGATGGTTATGGTTATATAAGTGAAAATAAATTAACCACAATAAATCAGAGCATACTTAATTACTTGTACTTTACATCCCTTCCTTTATTTATTTTATTTTATACTTTCAAAACAGTCTATACATTTTGGCACTCTTTCTTAAGTCATCATTTGCCTTTTTATGCGAATACCGATAATGGTCATGAAGGCACCTGGTTACTCAGTAAGTCATATAATAAAAGTGCTTTGCATACTCATAATTCAAGTCACTGTTTGACGTAAAAGCAAACATGAGGCTCATGAATGCTCCTAGTTACTAGGCAACTTGAAACAGCAGAGTAGATTATGCTTTTTTTTTTTAAATGGAAGGAATACTAAAAATTTAATATTCTCTAACTATTGTAATCAATTATTCTCAAATAATATGAATAGTAGATATGAGATATTGTGGAAAGAAAATACAAAGGATCAAAAAGGGTATAGCAAAGGAATGCCTATATCATTTCTCTCAAATACATTGCCTACATTTCATTTCAACTAGCATAATAAAGCTCACAAGCAGAATTGGCGAAGCAAAGTAACTATCTCCTATATGAGATTTTATCTAAGTATTTATAAGTTTAAAATAGTCAATCAATGAATTTGACTTCCAAATTCAAAGCTTAGATAGCCAAGCAATAACACAAAGGCAAAATCGTCTCTTTCTATATCCTTAGAAGTCATTAGTAAATCAATATTTTAGTTTTTTTTTATAATAAACAACTAGCATAAGAAATACAAATGCACCCCCAAATTTGAATTGGACATTGTCCTCAATGACAAGATCACCACTACATATTATAGCAAGGCATTCTTAAAGGTTAGGGGTACTCTCCTTTGTAGCATGCCTATGTGCTTGTACGAGTTTGTAACTTGTCCTCAATTATTTTTTCTCTCTTGTCTTCTTTAACGTGCCTACAAAAAGTGAACAACATCCATTCAAACTTTAAAAATATAGTAAAGATCAAAATTGACTCAATTCAAAAAAATAAAGAAAACAAAAAAAA
Organism: Cocos nucifera; assembly: GCA_006176705.1. Taxonomy (NCBI): domain Eukaryota; kingdom Viridiplantae; phylum Streptophyta; class Magnoliopsida; order Arecales; family Arecaceae; genus Cocos; species Cocos nucifera. The sequence goes on along the minus strand of QRFJ01006330.1, from coordinate 34,241 downwards.
ATTTGCTTGGGTTGCCTCCCAAGAAGCGCTAGTTTATAGTCGTTAGCTTGACTATCCTAATGCATTATATCAATGATACCAAGGTTTTTGGTTGCTCAAATCCTCCATCAATGTATTCCTTCAATCTTTGCCCGTTGACCTTGAAGGTCCTATCACCACTCTTTAGCTCAACAGCTCCATGTGAAAAAACTTGTACAATCTCAAATGAACCTGACCACCTAGATCGGAGCTTGTCTAGAAATAGCTTTAGGCGGGAGTTATACAGCAACACCTTTTGTCCTACTTGGAATTCATGCCTCACAATATGTTTGTCATGCCATTTTTTCGTTCTCTCCTTGTAAATTCTTGCATTTTCATATGCATGGGGGTGGAACTCATCAAGTTCATTAAGTTGTAATAACCTTTTCTCTCCAGCAGCTTCCATATTAGAATTTAGCAATCTAGTTGCCTGATAAGCTTGATGCTCCAGCTCCACAGGTAGGTGGCATGCTTTTCCATAAACTAGGTGATATGGGGACATCCCAATTGGTGTTTTGAATGCTGTTCTGTATGCCCATAATGCATCATCTAATTTTGGGGACTAATCCTTTCTCGATGAGTTGACATTAGTCTCCAATATCCTTTTAATTTTACGGTTAGAGATCTCTACTTGTCCACTTATTTGGAGAGTTTATGGTGTACCACATGATGAGTAACACCATATTTTGTAAGTAGAGAATCTAAATAATGATTACAAAAATGCTTACCTCCATCCATGATGATAGCCCTTGGAACACCAAAGTGTGTGAATATGCATTTCTTTATGAACTTGAGCACACTCTTGGCATCATTAGAGAAAAGTGCTACTGCCTCGACCCATTTGGATACATTGTCCGCCACCATCAAGATGTATTGATTTGAATGAGAAGGTGGAAAAGGCCCTATAAAATCTAATCCCCACACATCAAATAGCTCTACCTCAAAGATATTAGTTAGTGGCATTTCCTATCTAAAAGAAATATTCCTAGTTCTTTGATATCGGTCATAAGAAGAAACAAAAGCAATAGCATCTTTAAATAGGTTAGGCCAATAAAAACCACACTGTAATATCTTAGTAGCTATTTTGCTGGGTCCAAAATGGCCCACACACTAATGAATGACAATGTTTTAAAATATTTTTAATTTCATCATTCAGCCCACATTTTCTATTAAGCTGATTTGGACAATACTTATATAAATATAGATCCTCCTAAAAATAATTTTTTGCATCATGTAAAAATTTCTTTTCCTGTTGGTAATTAAATTCAGGAGGAATAATATTACATGCCTTAAAATTAATAATATCAGCATACCAGGGTGTGCTTGATGTGAGTAATGCAAATAACTGCTCATCAGGAAATGACTCATTAATCGATACTTCAGTGTCCTCAATTTTTTAACCTAATTCTAATTGGGATAGGTGATCTGCTATAAGATTTTCTACTCCTTTCTTATCCCAAATCTCCAAGTCAAATTCCTGCAATAAGAGCACCCAACGAATTAGTCTTTGTTTCGCATCCTTTTTTTTCAAGTAAATGTTTGATTGCTGAGTGGTCAATATAAACTATTATTTTTCCTCCTATAAGATATTGTCTAAATTTGTCAAAAGTAAAAATAATAGCAAGCAAGGTCTTCTCTGTGGTGGCATAGTTCAACTATGCATCATTTAGTGTCTGACTCGTATAGTACACCACATGAAGTCTGTTCTCCTTTCTTTGTCCCAAGACAACACATATAGCATAGTCACTTGCATCACGCATAAGTTCAAATGATAAATTCCAATCAGGTGTAGTGATGATGAGAGCTGAGATTAATTCTTTCTTTAACCTGGTAAATGTTGGGATTAGTGTATAGGATGGAAGCACAGATTTCAAAGCAAAATTATGAAATTATACAAACCAAATCCGAACCCTAGGACCATCTTATTAGAAATTAAATTATATAGTATGCATTTATAATATAAAAAAAGTATTGAACATACCTCTTATCGCTAAACCCTGAATTGACCCTAATTGCCGACAGCAGTCCGTTAGGGGTTCCACCAGGTGCCCACTTGTTTACCCTCCAATGTTGATCCACATAGAGATTTGATCAAGACACCAGCACCACCTTAGATTTATATAATTAAAATTCTAATAACAAGAACATTAATTAAATGGGCAAGACCTTTCTTAGCCTTTATGTCACATTCCTTGCCTCTCCTTATCTTTCTTTCTTTTTCTCTTGTCTTCTTAATTTTTCTTCCTAATCTCTTTGTCTTAAGATGACTTCTTGTACTTATAAGAATAAGATTTGGATAAGAGAAGGAGAGAAAAAAAAATTGATAATAAGAAAACACTTATAAGAAAGAAAGATAATTTCCGAATCTTCAGACTCTCGGTGCGCACCCCAATTTATAATGTACATAGGGGTGCCAACACATGTTCTTGCACTCTTTCCATATTATTATCTCATATCCTTTCAGTCTATCTCATGCCTCATCAGATAAGAATGATATGTAGACTTAGTTCAAGAGGTGCCTTAAAGCAGAAGGACTCTCGGACTAATTCTACGTAAGTTATTTATGAAGAGTGGCAGGCTTTTATTTTTGGCACCATCAAATTCTACCATTAGATCAGATAAATAGGCCATCTAATGGCCTAAAAGTGGGACGCCCATTCAGCAAAATAGCATGGAGATAATCTTTGAATAGTCAAAATCCCAAGAGACTTTGACTTGGTCCAAGAGGTGCGAAGGAAGAGTGGGTGGCAAGGAGTCCTAGAAGAGTGGGCAGCAAGGAGTCCCTTCTCATGCAAATATTAATCAAATAATGAAGTATTTAACCAGCAGAAGGTCTCTTCTGCACCCCATATCTGATGTCCAAGCCCAAATGCAAATTTATGCGACATGAAAGAAAAAAAAAGAGAGAAAAAGTCAAAGAAGCTAGGTGCCTACATAAACCCATGCGCTAAGGACTCTTGCACATGAATGACTTCCCATGTGCAAGAGAGAGACTCTCTAGCACGTGGGATGTTGGATTTGGTGTACAGGGCGGAAGCATGGATTTCAAAGCAAAAATATTAAATAAAATAAACCAAACCCAAAACCAAGGACAACCTTATTAGCAATTAAATCATATAACATGCATTTATAATATAAAAGAAAGTATTAGAACATACCTCTTATCGCTAAACCCTAAATTGACCTTGATCGTCAGTAGCAGTCCGTCCGGGTTTCCACCAGATGCCCACATGTTCACCCTCCAACGTTGATCCACACAAAGACTTGACTAAGACACCAGCACCTCTGATTTATATAATTAAAATTTTTATAATAAGAACTTTAATTAAATGGGCAAGACCTTCTTAATCCTTTACGTCACCTTCCTTGCCTTTCCTTATCTATCTTTCTTTTTCTTTTGTCTTCTTAATTTTCCTTCCTAATCTCTTAGTCTTAAGGTGACTTCTTGTCCTTATAATGACAAGGTCTAGACAAGAGAAAGGAAGAAAGAAAATCGGACAAAAAGAAACTCTTATAAGAAAGAGAAGATAATGTTCACTCACTTGGACTCTTGATGTGCACCCCAATTTATAACGTATGTAGGGGTGCCAACAAAAAATCTCATGCCCTTTCCTCATCAAATTCTCATGCCCCATCAGCCAATCTCATGCCTCATCAATAAAAATGAGATATAGACTTAGTCCAAGAGGTGCCTTAATGCAGAAGGACTCTTGGATTAATTCTACGTAAGTTTTTACGAAGAGTCGCAATGCATCATCTTTGGTGCCACCCTTTTCATCCATTAGATCATGAAACAAAACCATCCAATGGCTTAAAAAAGGGATACCCATTCAGCAAGAAAGCGTGGAGATAAACATTGAATAGTCAAAGTCCCAAGAGACTTTGACTTAGTCCAAGAGACGTCAAGAAGGAGTAGGCGGCATGGAGTCTTGGGCGGCAAGGGGGCTTGGGTGACAAAACATCCTGGGCAAAAAATTTAAAAGGAAAAAGAAGTATTTCATCTGCAAAAGGACTCTTCTATGCCCCATATCAGATGTCCATGCCAATTAAAAAATATTTACATGACATAATATATGGAAAAGTCAAAGAAGGTAGGCGCCATCTTATTCCATGTGCCAAATAGTCCTTTGCGCATGAATGACTTCCCATGCACAAGAGAGAGACTCTCTGCTATGTGGGATGTAGGTATGTGGAACCCAATCTAAAGCCCAATCAATCTAGGTTAATCCAACTCAAGACCAAATCTTATTTGGCTCAAATCGGATCTAAATTAGCCCAAATTGGAAGCCGATTGGAATCCTATTCGAATCCAGGTGCTAGGATTTGCTATATGTGCTAGCACATTCATCTTGCAAACATGGTGTAATCTAATTAGACCCTTAATCAATTCTCTTTGTGTGTGACCCATTGGATTCCACATCTAACCAGTAGTGAGTCAGGGTGTGATTTGACCTAATCTGGTTAGAACTCAACCAAATCGATTTAGGTCAAAACTAGCCAACCCAATTTGTCATAATTTAGAACACTTTCTAATTTAACGGTCAAAGTAAAATTTTAATTTGATCAAACCCACAAGACATGATTGACGTCTAGCAACGTATCATGACTACCCAGAAGATGTAAAATTTTGATGAAAATACCAAAAATACCCTTTAGTGAAAATTACCATGCAACTAGATCCTTCGATCTTCCTGCATCCTGAATATGACACTGGGTATGGAAATATGTCAATCCCAATATTACATTCATTTCTCTTTCAATCTTATGATAATGATTCATTTAATTAAATATTAGAAATTATTTCTAATTTTTATTATGCTTTGATTAAAGTCTTTCTGAATCATTATTTGTTTGAAGCATGTAGGATGCTATTTCCTCTTACCAAGAGAGATCGATTCCTTGTTAACCTATTCACAATCTTCATATATATAATCTACCATATCTAGATCATCCCATATATAACTAAGTCATGAATGAGTATGAACCAAAATATGGATTTATATATATAAGATTCTATGGTAGTTTCAGATCAAAGGATTACATGCACAAATTTCACTATGAGAACCATCTACTGACATGTAGATAAGACTCCATTAGATATTCTCAATTTAGATCAATTCAGTGAACTCATTCTATAATGAGCACCCACATTCTTGTATTAGTATCATACACAAGTTATTATGAGATCAATCATCCTCTTAATCGAGCATACAAAGAATGTGCTAGTCTTACGGGAAAATATTGATCCCTAACTCAATGTCCCATCGACTAGAAATATTTAAATTAGGGTTTTAAGATTTTAGGTCTCACTAGTATGATCCATAATCCTAAAATTATAGCCCTAATTTATAGAGTTCATCATAATCTTAAATAAATAATAAGACACCACATATGATGAAATAAATGCCTTTATTTATTAAAAATGTCATTACATGAGTCTGGAAGATAAAGAACATCCCAAAAATAAATTGGCTTGAGGGCATATTCCTTTCAATCTCCCACTTGCACTAAAGCCAATCACCCTTATATTTTAATCCCATACAATCAAGGTGGCGATCAAACAGTTGTAGTGGTAAAGCCTTAGTGAATGGGTCTGCTATGTTGTTCTTTGTATCCACTCATTCTATGACCACATCTTATCTTTCAATAATTTCTCGAACGAGATGGAAGCATCTCAGAATGTGTTTGGATTTATGATGAGACCTTGGTTCCTTTGCTTGAGCTACAGCTCCAGTATTATCATAGTAAAGTGGTACTGGATTCTCAATTTCAGGAATAACACCTAATTTAGTGAAGAACTTCTTCATCCAAATAGCTTCCTTGGTGGCTTCACTCACAACTATGTATTCTGCTTCAGTGGTTGAGTCAGCAATAGTTGGCTACTTAGTACTCTTCCAACTCACTACTCCACTATTCAGAGTAAAGACATATCCTAAAATGGATTTGCTATCATCTAGGTCTGATTGAAAACTAGAATCAAAATATGCTTCTAATTTAAGATTATAACCTCCATATACTAGAAAAATATCTTTAGTTCTTCTCAAGTATATAAGAATATTTTTTACAACTTTCCAATGATCCTCTCCTAGATCAGCTTGAAATCTACTTGCAATGCCTAAAGCATAAGCAACATCAGGCCTTGTACATAACATGGCATACATTATTGATCCAACAGCCGAAGCATAAGGAATAGAACTCATTCTATTTCTCTCTTCAGGTGTCTTAGGAGACATCTTTTTAGAGAGATGTATGCCTTGACTCATGGGTAAATAACCTCTTTTACTCCCATCCATACTGAATCTTTTCAGTATTAAGTCAATGTACCTTGATTGGGACAAGCCTAGCATCCTCTTAGATCTATCTCTATAGATCTTTATTCCTAGTATATAGGATGCTTCTCCCAAATCTTTCATGAAAAACTTTATTTGATAGCCATAATTTGACTGATTGTAACATTGGGATATCATTCCCAATGAGGAGTATGTCATCTACATACAGAACCAAGAAGACTATGGTTCTCCCACTAGTTTTCTTATACACACATGGTTCATCAACATTCTTGATAAAACCAAACTCTTTTACTGTTTCATCAAAATGGATGTTCCAACTCCTTGATGCTTGCTTTAATCCATAAATGGATCTCTTAAGTTTGCATACCTGATTTGGTCTCTCATTTGACTCAAATCCTTTTGGCTGTGACATATAGACTTCCTCCTCAAGAAAACCATTAAGGAAGGCAGTCTTTACATCCATTTGCCATATTTCATAGTCATGGTATGCTGCTATAGCAAGCATATTCTGAATAGATTTGAGCATGGCAACAGGTGAAAATGTTTCATCATAATCAATCCCCTATTTTTGCCTAAAACCCTTAGCCACCAATCTGACTTTATAGGTTTCAATTTGACCATCAGCTCCAATCTTTTTCTTAAAAATACATTTGCATCCAATAGGACTTATATCCTCTGGTGCATCCACCAAAGTCCATACTTTGTTGGTGTGCATGGATTCCATTTCGGATTGCATGGCAGCCAGCCATTTATAAGAGTCCTTACTTTTGACTGCTTCTGCATAGGTCAGAGGTTCGTCAATTTCAATGACTTAGAGAATAATGAAACCATACCTCATAGGTGTATTTCGTACTCTTTTAGACCTATAGATAGGAGTTATGTGTTCTAATTCTTTTATGTGATTATATGGTTGAGAAATTTCTATTTGATTTTCTTGAACTTCACTAAGTTCAATATTTCTGCCATTGCCCTTTTCTAGAATAAATTCTTTTTCCTTGAAAATGGCATGCCTACTTACAAATACCTTTTATTTAGTAGGATGGTAGAATAAATATCCTATTCTATTTCTAGGATATCCTATAAATAGACATCTGTCTGATCTAGCATCAAGTTTATGTCCAAAATTTCTTTTGACATAAGCTGGACAACCCCATATCTTAAGATACTTAAGATTAGATTTCTTACTTCTCCATATGTCATATGGAGTACTAGATACAGATTTAGAAGGTACTCTATTCAAGATGTAAATTGCAGTCTCCAAAGCATGACCCTAGAAGGAAATAGGTAAATCAGTGAAGCACATCATGGACCGTACCATATCTAATAAGGTATGATTTTTTTTCTTTCGGCTACACCATTTAATTGTGGTGTATAAGGAGGTGTCCATTCAGAGAGAATTCCTTTAAATTTAAGATAGTCAAGAAACTCACTAGATAAGTATTCTCCTCCCCGATCAGATCGAAGGATTTTTATACATTGTTCAATTTGTTTTTCGACCATACTTTGATACTCTTTAAATTTATTAAAGAATTCTGATTTGTGTTTCATAAGATACACATATCCAATCCTAGATAAATCATCAGTGAATGTAATAAAATAAGAGTATCCTCCACTAGCTTGAGTTGTTATAGGACCACATATATTCGTATGTACAAGTTCTAATAACTCATTTGTCCTTTTTCTATGTCCACTAAATGGAATCTTGGTCATTTTACCCATGAGGCATGATTCACAAGTTCCCAATGATTCATAATCAAAAGGATCAAAGAACTTTTCTTTGTATAACTTGTTAATCCTAGCATCACTAATATGATCAAATTGACAATGCCAGAGTAAAATATTATTTATGTCATCTCTCTTATTTTTTCCATTTTCATCAATATGAAATATATTATTATCCAAATATAGAGCCAACAAACCATTGCTAAATATACCAAAATAAATAATTTCATTAGAATATTTGATCGAGCAACCTTCGCTCGTTACATTAAGACTATAACCTTATTTTAATAATAAGGGTATAGATATAATATTTCTAGTGATCTTAGGCATATAATAATAATTTGTAAGCTCTAAGATCTTTCTATAAGGTAACATCAATATATTTATCCTTACAGCTTCTGCCTGGATAGATTCTTCTCCAGCGCCATAAAGTTTGAAGTCACCATTCTTCAAACTCTTAATTTTCTGCAACCCCTGCAAAGATTTGTAGATATGAAAACCACAGTCGGTATCTAATACCTAAGAATTTGAAATGAAAGAATTTAATGATAATATAGTATGTATCTCATACATACCTTTTGGTGCATTATTTACACCAGATTACATGGTTGCAAGGTAAGCCTTGCAATTCCTCTTCCAATGACCTACTTTGCCACAGCAAAAATAGATCGTTTCTTCGGAGACCTTCTTCCCCTTTTTCTTCTTATTTATACCATTTTTAGGATTCAACCTTCTCTTTGAACCCTTTTTGCCTGCCTTCTTCTTTGAGATCCCTTCCACAAGAAGAAGAGGAGCCTTATCTTTCTTGATATGGCTTTCTACTGTCTTGAGCATATTTAACAGTTCAGGCAATGAAGAATTCAGTTTATTCATGTGATAGTTCACGACAAACTGAGAAAATAATTCTAGAAGTGATTGCAGGATCAAATCCTCACTTAACTCTCCATCCATTATAAAACCTAATTGACTTAACTGAGTGATTAGGTCAATTACCATCAAAATATGATTTTGTATGGATGTTCCTTCTATCATTCTTGCACAAAATAATTACTTAGATATCTCATATCTAGTAGTCCTACTATGCTCTCCATAAAGCTCCTTTAGATTGAGCAATATGGATTGCGTGTCCATGCTATGATGCTGCCTCTATAATTCATTATTCATAGAGGCAAGTATGATGCATTTGACAGTAAGAGAATCATTTTGCCACATCTTGTTTGTGGACTTATCTTCATCTGTGGTATTATTTTCTAATGGCTTACGATCAAGGGTGTCAAGAACATAGGAGAGTTTTTCTTGACTGAGTACAATTTTAAGATTTCTCAACCAGTCAACATAATTTTGACTAGTTAATTTATTTGAATCAAAAATTGAATGTAATGAAAGTGAAGAAGCCATTTAATCTACATAATAAAGAACAATACATAAGCAAACCATTCATGATGACAAACATAATTAAATTAGGACTTTAATTTAATTATGTCTCCCACTAAAAATCCTAACCCTCTTATTGATTTTCTTAGTGAGAATAAGATCCTAATTTCTTAGAAAAAGTCTTGTGGTTGCACAACAAACTTGTTATAAGTTCAAAGGTAGGAAACTCTTTTCAATTGCATTTTATGCAACTCTCAAAAAACTTTTGCTTCTAAAACATTAATAGCCTTGTATTAACACAACAAACTTTAATATTTTAGTTTAAGTAGAACCCTTCATTTCTATACAGTCAAAAAAATGAAATATAACTACTTTTGAGGTTACACAACAAAGTAGTATATTCAAAATGCTGTAGGCATCTCAATGCACTAGATTAATATTACATCTTTCCTCATGATAGATCTTGTGGTTACACAACAGAATTAATATGGTTTTGGACATAATAAGAAACTAGTATGAAGGAAGGCCTTAATGTAGTGAATATAATATTAAGCATTTCAAACTAGAATTAAATTAATCGAATTGGCCAGGTAAATGAAAGTGAAATGGGAGTCCCTCCGTCGCTTTCCTTAGACACCAATAAATTGGCTAGGTCAGACAACGGAACCAATTAAAAAACCATGTTCTTTTTACCAATCAAGAATCATTTTTTCTAGACACTAATTGACCAATTAGACATCCTAACTGATTCAGCTATAGATTAATTATACTACAACTTAATATAATTTTTCATAGAGGGATTTAAAAGGTCTCGATGTACATACTGATTTAAATCAAACTAAATGCCTAATAGCATTAATTATGATAAAATTTATGTATAATTATTCTAGGACAACCATCATTATATAGCGAATACTTTCCACTATATCAGAGCAACCTTTATAGAATAATACATACAACATAATCTCATTACGATAAGTAAAAGAATATGATCTCATCATATAAAAAAAAAAATATGCTAAAAATATTATATCATATTTTTCATTTATGTCATTGTACTACAAGCAAAGCATTATATAATTTAACCTAATAAGGCTTGCCCTGATATCATTGTTGGATTTGGTGTATAGGGTGAAAGCATGGATTTCAAAGCAAAAACATGAAATCAAATAAACCAAACCCAAAACCAAGGACCATCTTATTAGCAATTAAATCATATAACATGCATTTATAATATAAAAGAAAGTATTAGAACATACCTCTTATCGCTAAACCCTAAATTGACCCAGATTGTCAGTAGCAATCCGTCAGGGTTTCCACCAGGTGCCCACGTATTCACCCTCCAACGTTGATCCACACAAAGACTTGACCAAGACATCAACACCTCTGATTTATGTAATTAAAATTCTTATAATAAGAACCTTAATTAAATGAGCAAGACCTTCTTAAGCCATTATGTCACCTTCCTTGCCTTTCCTTGTCTATCTATCTTTTTCTTCTGTCTTCTTAATTTTCCTTCCTAATCTCTTAGTCTTAAGATAACTTCTTATCCTTATAATGATAAGGTCTAGACAAGAGAAAGAAAGAAAGAAAACTGGACAAAAAGAAACTCTTATAAGAAAGAAAAGATAATGTTCGCCCACTCGGACTCTTGGTGTGCACCCCTATTTATAATGTACGTAGGGGTGCCAACAAAAAATCTCACGCCCTTTCCTCATCAAATTCTCACACCCCATCAGCCAATCTCATGCCTCATCAGTAAAAATGAGATATAGACTTAGCCCAAGAGGTGCCTTAAAGCAGAATGACTCTTGGATTAATTGTACATAAGTTTTTACGAAGAGTCGCAATGCTTCATCTTTGGCACCACCCATTTCATCCATTAGATCATGAAACAAAACCATCCAATAGCTCTTAAAAGGGATGCCCATTCAGCAAGAAAGCATAGAGATGCAAAGTGAGAAGTTAATCAAGAAGGAGTAGCGGCATGGAACTTGGGCGACAACATCCTGGGCAAAAAAAAAAAAAAAAGAGTATTTCATCTACCTCTGCACCTACATTCATGCTATAAAAAATTGTGATAACTGTTAGATATATGTGCCCTAGAAGCCAGAATTGGCTGACACTTGTAATACACTTCTAGGGGCAAAATTGTAATTTTGACTATAATTAATAAATGGGTTATTTTCTATCACACATGTGTATTTAGTGTCTGTGATACATCCTTTGAGTTAATGGTAATGATAATTCATATTTTCAAGAGTTGAAAATTTAAGACATGAATAATCATTATTAACTCATAAACAGCTCCCGACCATAGGATCATCACGAGGATGGTGATTGATCCGGAAGGTTGGTGTACGATCGCTTCTCTTTAGTAGATGAGTCTTGAGTCTACGGTGTGGAGACACCGGAGCGAGAGTACAGGTACTCGTTAGAGAACGAGGGCACTGAGCGTGACCACCTCGAGTAGTCATTAGGGAGTCTACCTTCTCGTCAATGACTGACTCGATGCTGCAGTAGTGTGTCTGGTTCTTTGACCTGAGATGCATCGGCAGTTCACCTTGAGGGTGTTATAGTTTGACTACACCATTACTCGGTCTCCTAGCCATATGGAACCCTGAGGTGTATGTTGGCTGTGACATGTTCATTGTAGGAACTGGATTGCATCAAGATGGGATCTATCTACCTCGGTGGTAGAGGAGTAGCCCTATGATGATCATGAGAATCAAGTCCTGAAGCCCATGGCCATGGCAGAGTGAAATAATAGAAAGAGTTTCTATTTAGATTTTCACATTGGACTCGAATCGAATGATTACATCATATGACAGAGACTAGGGTTTGACGAGTTCACCTTAACCCTAATCTGATCGGGGCTCAAGATAGAAGAACTGAATCACACAGGTAGCTGCACCAAGAGGTTCGCATTCAGCTCTGATGGGTTGCCACCATATACTGCTAGGTGTCACTGGTGGATTTTGGGAGCAATTAGAATGATTTAGATGATCGATCATTCTAGCTGTTCGAATCAGAAGAGTTCTGATCCATCGAAAGGAGTTTCGATGATGTCGATGATAGAGATCATGACATATCCCATTACCATACAGAACTGAACCTAACTGGGTCACACAAACAAGGGTTTGAATCTGGTGATCATCAATTGAACTAATATAGTTCAATTGATCTGAATGAGATTCAATTAGGTTCAAGGAAATCGTGCTAGCACTCGATTGAACCTAACGTTCTTCTTTTGCTATCATAAATAAGTCGTCCTGTCTGAGCCAAAGGAGTTTGTGCTCAAACAGAAGTCTTCTTATGGTCTGACTGGAGGTTGTCCAAGTCAGAATAGGTTGTCTTATTTGTAAGACATTACCTGCCATTTTTGGTCACCTGCCATTTCTTGTTCTTTGACTTTGGTCAAAAGTCTACCTTTGACTGGTCAAACGTTGACCATTCACCCTTTGACTTTTGACCACATGTCATGCACCTATTGGAGAGCTGGTGGGGGCTTGTCCCCCTGCCAGAACCTGGCAAGGAGATGGGCGCACGCCAAGGGTGGCGTGAGCCCAAGTAGGAGGCGCCTAGGAGTCCTTGTTGGACAAGGACTCCATCTCCCTTTAGGATTCCAATGAGAGTTCTTCTAAGAATCCAGTTTGACTGGTCCAAGGCACTCTCCAAGTAGGAATCCAGGGGACTCTAATCCCACCAATCAGATTTAGATCTGATTTCACAAAGGGTTGTGATTGGTTGGGAGGAAGATGACTTGGATCACGCTTAGTCTATATAAGAGACCCAGCGCCCAAGTGAAAAAATAATCAAGAAGTAATCAAGAAGCAATCTTCCCACGCCCCAAGGCTGCCTCTCTCCCCTTTCTCCACGCCATACTCTCATCTCCCCTTGCTCTCCACGTCCAAAAGTGTTTTGGATTTGGATTGGTGCGATTTAGATCAAGAAAAGGAGATCAAAAGCAAGAAGGCTGCGCTGCTGCGAAGAACGACTGCAGATCTTCAAAAGGAGTTTTGAAGATCCTCCAGATCAGATCCAGATCTGATTTTTGGAGGCGTGATAGAGAAGAAGAGGATCTCCAGATCCAGCCCGAGTGGATACCGGTAGAGGCCAGGCGCTTGCGTGGCTTGATCCAGAACCTTCCGCTGCAAACAGGATCATCAACAGGGTAATAGGATTACCCTATTCAGGTAAATTGAATGTGATTTAATTTATCCTTTTCATTTAATTTTTATTAAATAAATAAGAATCAGATCTGAAGCATCCCTGATCTGATACAGATCTAAGAGAAAAATTTTTGAAATATATCTCTTGATCTGATCAGATCTGAACGAACCTGGTCAGGGAAATCAGGATTTCCCTTCAAGTGGTATCAGAGCCATGGTTCTAAAAATAGTTTAGATCTGATTTTTAATTTTATTTTAATTAAAAATAACGTGATTTCAGATGTCACATGAGATGTGATCAGATCTGAAATCAAGAAAAATTAAAATTAAATGATTTGGATCTAAGAACATGAAGATATGCATGACTAGTTCTAGAATAGAATAGTTCTATAGAATAGTTTTGCATGTCTTTGATTTAATATGATTAAATCATATTTTAGATCTTCTTATTTACTGTTTTCTGATATTATAAGTGTTATAATAACATCTGATAAACAGCAAATAAAAATTATTTAATTTTAAATATCATATGAGATATGATAGATGCATGACTAGACTAGTTGTAGAATAGTTCTACATAATTGTCTAGATTAGAATTTATTTTGATTAGATCAATTTAAATCTAATTTTTCAGATTATTATGTGATAATTTAGATCTGAAAACATGCATGATTATGATACATGAGATGTATGCAAAATATGCCATGGTTAGATCTAAATTTGTATATGAGATATATGATATAGATCTATAACTGTTTTGTAGTATTGAATGTTTATTGAATGTTCCTGATTAAGGCGTTCCCCTTGGCCGTCCGGTCATAAGAACGAAGAAGGGTTTAAAGGCCCTCTCTTCCCATTCGATGGGGTGTTCTTATGATGTGTAGGGGTGCTGCGCGTTCGTCCTTAATCAGAAACCCAAAAACTTACTTTCTGCAAAACCCTAGATCCTGAAACCCTAGGATTTATTGTGCATATTTTGTTTATGAACCCTAACTTAATTAAGAATTAAGTTTATGGAATATTAATTAGGTCTAAAATTGAGAATTTCAGATCTAAGACATATTCATAATACTGGGTTCGGGCTTGGGTAGCTCAATTAGGTCTAAGCGGTTGATCAAACCGAATCAAGAGTTGGTTAGATGGGATCAACAATGCTTAAATTGACCAGCCTAATAGGATTAAGTCTGGGTCAAGATCGAGTCACGATCAAGCAAGACCTAATTAGGCTCAGAGGTTAGAGTCTGGATTGTAGGCTAACCCAATTGGTTCTGACTCAACAATTTGGTGTCTAAGGTAAGTTTGGCACAGACGACCGACTGGTTTTTAATTGGAAGCTACTCGACCTGAATGCGTTCTTGTACGAGTTAATGGCATATTCCTTCCACCGGTCTCACTTACCTGGCCATATCTGTTGACACAGTTCTGATCTGAGGTGGTCAATAATCCGAGCTGACCCATGCCACTAGGTTAGTCATAATTGTTATGACTAAGCCAAGTCTAGTTTAATGAGACCTGAATCAATTCTCCCTAAGAAAAGATTAAGTCCGAGGTCTTCCACCATTGTAGATGTGCGGGCCCTTCCCGGGGTTGATTGTTCTCGGCTGGATACAGTGGCTCAGTTGCACCGGGAAGACGCAACCATGTCTATTAGGCATTGGATGCTATGGGCTGGAGGATGAGTTGGGCTCAATATTCCGGATACGGTGAGAGACCCAATTAGGAACCCAGTCTATGCAAATGGTGGGTCTGACTTAACTAAGGAGTGGATCAATATTCCGGATACGGTGAGATTCATGAATTAGAGACCAAGTTTGGGTGCACCATGATTAGAGAATCATTGAACAAGAGTTGTTCACTCATTGGCTAACCCATCACCAATAACTGTTAGGTGAGGTGATGAGTCAGTTGGTGAGACCGCACCACCCACTAGAAATCATCAATCGCGGAGATTTTCGCATCTCTACAGAGGGAGTGTAGGGATCCGAGAAAATAGTGGGAGCTAATTTGTTTAAAAATAAAATCCCTAAACAAATTGGTCAAGTCAAAATTACAGTATCTAACTAGAATCTTTGACTCTCTACAGGAAAATGTCTGCGTCCAACCCACTGGCACGTATCCTAGACACACATAGACTGACTGGACCCAATTATAAAGATTGGCTCAGGAACTACAAAATTGTTTTGGGTTCAGAGAAGTTAACACATGTTTTGGACCAGGACCCTCCCACCTTACCAGCTCGTCCATCCACTGAACAGAGAGCGTCTCTGGAAAAATGGATTGACGAAGACAATAAGGCCAGATACTACATGTTGGGCTCGATGTCTGATGAGCTCCAGCGCCAACATGAAGATATCGGGACTGCTCGCCAAATGTTGGCTCACCTGCAGGAGATGTTTGGTGAACAGAGTCGCGCAGCCAAATATCAAGTCACGAAACGACTTTTTAAGGCTAAGATGCGTGATGGGCAGTCAGTCCAAGATCACTGTCTGACAATGATCAAGGACATGGAAGAGCTTGAGAAGCTCGGTGTGAAGTTGGACTTGGACTTGCAGAATGATATTATTCTGCAATCCTTGACTGATGCATATGGGCAATTCATCATGAATTACCACATGCATAAACTTCAGAAATTCCTTGGCCGAGTTGATGAATATGCTGGTTACCGCTGAGCTTTCTATGAAAGGTTCTAAAGGCTCAGTTCTTGCTATGGAACGGACTTCTTCCAAAAGAAAGTCTTATGGAAAGAAAAAGAAGTCTGTGAAAAAGCAAAAGGTAGAAGGATCAAAGAAGAAGAAGGCAGAACCGAAGAAGAAGGTCGATGGCAAAGGAAAGTGTTTCCATTGCAACAGCGACGGCCATTGGAAGCGGAACTGCCCTACTTACCTGGCCACCCTAAAGAACAAGAAGGAAGGTCCTTCTGGAGGTATGCTCGTTATTGAGTCTAACCTTACGGTTTCTTCTGCATCCAGTTGGGTGCTTGACTCTGGATTCTAGTGCTCACCTATGCACTTCTATGCAGGGTCTTGAGGATAGCAGGAGGCTGAGGGATGGAGACATGATCCTACGCGTCGGTAATGGAGCAAGAGTTGCTGCAGTAGCCGTGGGAACATACCCTCTTCGATTACCATCTGGTTTAGACTTAGTTTTGAAAGACTGTTATTTTGTGCCTGCAGCTAGCAGGAATTTGATTTCTGTTTCATGCTTAGCACAAGAAGGTTATGTGATCACCTTCTTTAAGGACCATTGTAACATTCTTTATGAAAGAAATAAAATTGCAAATGGTTTCCTTATTAATGGTCTTTATCAGCTACATATTGATGTACCTGTTCTAACTATCGAGCAAAACGTGAATGCCAAACGACCTAGGGATAGTCCAAACGACAGATATCTATGGCACCTGAGATTAGGTCATATAGCAGAAGATAGGATCAACAAATTGGAGAAAAATGGGCTATTGAGTCCATTGACTTCCGAGTCATATCCAACTTGTGAATCTTGTCTTCAAGGCAAAATGACTAAACTCCCTTTTGTTGGACATGGGGAGAGGGCCACAGATCTCCTTGCCCTAGTACATACTGATGTGTGCGGCCCATTTGATGTGCCGGCTAGAGGCAATTTTGTCTACTTCATTACCTTTACCGATGATCTGTCTAGGTATGGGTATGTGTATCTTATGAGACACAAGTCTGAAGCTTTTGAAAAGTTCAAAGAATTTAGACATGAAGTAGAAAAACAAACTGGAAAACCCATTAAGGTTCTTCGATCAGATCGAGGAGGTGAATACCTTAGTCCGGGAATTCCTAGACTATCTTAAGGAAAATGGCATAGTCTCTCAATGGACTCCACCAGGAACACCTCAACTCAACGGGGTTTCAGAACGGAGAAATCGGACTCTATTGGATATGGTTCGATCCATGATGAGCTTCACAGACCTCCCAGATTTTCTTTGGGGACATTCATTATTAACTTCAATCTATCTACTGAATAGGGTTCCCTCTAAAACCGTTCCTACCACACCGTATGAGATATGGCACGGTAAGAAACCAAGTCTGAGTCATCTCAGAATTTGGGGTTGTCCGGCTCATGTCAAAAGACAACAAGCGGACAAGTTAGAGTTTAGGTCCTTTAGAGCTCGATTCATAGGATATCCTAAAGAGTCATTAGGATACTATTTCTACATTCCTGAAGACCACAATGTGATTGTGAGTCGACATGCCATATTTCTTGAAAAACAGTTTATTCAAGATAGTGGCATTGGAAAGCAGATTAAGCTTGATGAGAAAGTCTCACAAGCAGAAAGAGCTAAGGACCAAGTGGAACCAAATCAGGTTGAGCCAATAAGAACACTACCTCCTCCACCTCGTAGATCGGAAAGAGTTTCCCGTCCCCCTGAAAGATACTTAGGTATTATTTCAGAGGATGTAGAGGAAATGTTCCTCATAGGTAATGGTGCTCATGGTGATGATCCCAAAACCTACAACGAGGCGATATCAGATATCGACTCCGAGAAATGGCTTGAGGCAATGAAGTCAGAGATCGACTCGATGCACTCAAACCAAGTCTGGACCTTGGTAGATCCACCAGAAGGTATAGTACCTATTGGATGTAAATGGATCTTCAAGAGAAAGATTGGTGCAGATGGGAATGTGGAGACATTCAAGGCTAGACTAGTGGCAAAAGGTTATAGTCAACGTGAAGGCATTGACTATCAGGATACCTTTTCCCCAGTAGGCTATGCTAAAATCCATCCGCACATTGCTTGCTGTTGCAGCCTATTTCGATTATGAAATATGGCAAATGGACGTGAAAACGGCATTCCTAAATGGATATCTTGAGGAAGATATCTATATGGAACAGCCACTAGGTTTCACATCCAGTGATACTGATCACAAGGTTTGCAAGCTGCAAAGGTCCATATATGGACTTAAGCAAGCATCTCGGAGCTGGAACACTCGTTTCAATGATGTGATCAAAAAGTTTGGTTTCATCAAAAACGAAGAGGAACCATGTGTTTTCAAAAGGGTCAGTGGGAGCGCTGTTGTCTTCCTCGTATTGTACGTGGATGACATCCTCCTTATTGGGAATGATATTCCCATGTTGACATCAGTCAAGATGTGGTTGTCTAAGGAATTCTCCATGAAAGACCTAGGTGAAGCATCCTTTATTCTAGGAATTAAGGTCTATAGGGATAGACCGAATAGGATGCTAGGACTTTCACAGAAGATGTACATAGAGGAAGTACTAAAGAGGTTTAGTATGGAAAACTCTAAGAGGGGATTAATACCCTTCAGACATGGTATTCATCTTTCCAAGAAGATGTGCCCCAGCACACCTGAGGAAATAGAACGCATGAGCAAGATCCCTTATGCTTCTGCAATAGGGAGCCTCATGTATGCCATGCTATGTACACGACCTGATATAGCCCATGCTGTGAGTGTCACAAGCAGATATCAGTCAAATCCAGGTGAAGAACACTGGACTTCTGTGAAATGTATCCTTAAGTACTTGAGAAGAACTAAGGATATGATGTTGGTCTTTGGTAATGGAGAACTCCTGGTCCAGGGATACACAGACTCGGACTTCATGTCCGATATAGATGATCGAAAGTCGACATCTGGAAGTCTGTTTGTGTGCAATGGTGGAGCTGTCAGCTGGAAGAGTTCCAAGCAAACTGTGATAGCAGATTCCACCATGGAAGCAGAATATATAGCTGCATCAGAGGCTGCAAAGGAAGCGTTCTGGTACAAGAAGTTTGCTGCAGAAATTGGAGTAATGCCATCAGATGCCATTCCTCTTTACTGCGACAACAATGGCGCCATAGCCCTTGCTAAGGAGCCGAGGTCTCACCAGAAGTCCAAGCACATTGAGCGGCGATATCATCTCATCCGCGATTACCTTGAGAAAGGTTACGTTGAGGTCAAGAGAGTCAACTCCACAGATAATGTGGCAGACCCACTTACAAAGCCGTTGGGCCAGCAGAAGATCGAAGCCCACCTTGAGAAGATGGGACTTAGACTTGTAGCCAATTGGCTTTAGGACAAGTGGGAGATTGTTAGATATATGTGCCCTAGAAGCCAGAATTGGCTGACACTTGTAATACACTTCTAGGGGCAAAATTGTAATTTTGACTATAATTAATAAATGGGTTATTTTCTATCACACATGTGTATTTAGTGTCTGTGATACATCCTTTGAGTTAATGGTAATGATAATTCATATTTTCAAGAGTTGAAAATTTAAGACATGAATAATCATTATTAACTCATAAATAGCTCCCGACCATAGGATCATCACGAGGATGGTGATTGATCCGGAAGGTTGGTGTACGATCGCTTCTCTTTAGTAGATGAGTCTTGAGTCTACGGTGTGGAGACACCGGAGCGAGAGTACAGGTACTCGTTAGAGAACGAGGGCACTGAGCGTGACCACCTCGAGTAGTCATTAGGGAGTCTACCTTCTCGTCAATGACTGACTCGATGCTGCAGTAGTGTGTCTGGTTCTTTGACCTGAGATGCATCGGCAGTTCACCTTGAGGGTGTTATAGTTTGACTACACCATTACTCGGTCTCCTAGCCATATGGAACCCTGAGGTGTATGTTGGCTGTGACATGTTCATTGTAGGAACTGGATTGCATCAAGATGGGATCTATCTACCTCGGTGGTAGAGGAGTAGCCCTATGATGATCATGAGAATCAAGTCCTGAAGCCCATGGCCATGGCAGAGTGAAATAATAGAAAGAGTTTCTATTTAGATTTTCACATTGGACTCGAATCGAATGATTACATCATATGACAGAGACTAGGGTTTGACGAGTTCACCTTAACCCTAATCTGATCGGGGCTCAAGATAGAAGAACTGAATCACACAGGTAGCTGCACCAAGAGGTTCGCATTCAGCTCTGATGGGTTGCCACCATATACTGCTAGGTGTCACTGGTGGATTTTGGGAGCAATTAGAATGATTTAGATGATCGATCATTCTAGCTGTTCGAATCAGAAGAGTTCTGATCCATCGAAAGGAGTTTCGATGATGTCGATGATAGAGATCATGACATATCCCATTACCATACAGAACTGAACCTAACTGGGTCACACAAACAAGGGTTTGAATCTGGTGATCATCAATTGAACTAATCTAGTTCAATTGATCTGAATGAGATTCAATTAGGTTCAAGGAAATCGTGCTAGCACTCGATTGAACCTAACGTTCTTCTTTTGCTATCATAAATAAGTTGTCCTGTCTGAGCCAAAGGAGTTTGTGCTCAAACAGAAGTCCTTCTTATGGTCTGACTGGAGGTTGTCCAAGTCAGAATAGGTTGTCTTATTTGTAAGACATTACCTGCCATTTTTGGTCACCTGCCATTTCTTGTTCTTTGACTTTGGTCAAAAGTCTACCTTTGACTGGTCAAACGTTGACCATTCACCCTTTGACTTTTGACCACATGTCATGCACCTATTGGAGAGCTGGTGGGGGCTTGTCCCCCTGCCAGAACCTGGCAAGGAGAAGGGCGCACGCCAAGGGTGGCGTGAGCCCAAGTAGGAGGCGCCTAGGAGTCCTTGTTGGACAAGGACTCCATCTCCCTTTAGGATTCCAATGAGAGTTCTTCTAAGAATCCAGTTTGACTGGTCCAAGGCACTCTCCAAGTAGGAATCCAGGGGACTCTAATCCCACCAATCAGATTTAGATCTGATTTCACAAAGGGTTGTGATTGGTTGGGAGGAAGATGACTTGGATCACGCTTAGTCTATATAAGAGACCCAGCGCCCAAGTGAAAAAATAATCAAGAAGTAATCAAGAAGCAATCTTCCCACGCCCCAAGGCTGCCTCTCTCCCCTTTCTCCACGCCATACTCTCATTCTCCCCTTGCTCTCCACGTCCAAAAGTGTTTTGGATTTGGATTGGTGCGATTTAGATCAAGAAAAGGAGATCAAAAGCAAGAAGGCTGCGCTGCTGCGAAGAACGACTGCAGATCTTCAAAAGGAGTTTTGAAGATCCTCCAGATCAGATCCAGATCTGATTTTTGGAGGCGTGATAGAGAAGAAGAGGATCTCCAGATCCAGCCCGAGTGGATACCGGTAGAGGCCAGGCGCTTGCGTGGCTTGATCCAGAACCTTCCGCTGCAAACAGGATCATCAACAGGGTAATAGGATTACCCTATTCAGGTAAATTGAATGTGATTTAATTTATCCTTTTCATTTAATTTTTATTAAATAAATAAGAATCAGATCTGAAGCATCCCTGATCTGATACAGATCTAAGAGAAAAATTTTTGAAATATATCTCTTGATCTGATCAGATCTGAACGAACCTGGTCAGGGAAATCAGGATTTCCCTTCAAGATCTGATTGAGATGGAGAGGTAAAATATCACATAACAGATCTGGACGGTTCCACATCTAACCATCAATGAGTCAAGCTGTGATTTGACCTAATCTGGTTAGAACTCAACCAAATTGATTTAGGTCAAAACTAGCCAACCCAATTTGTCTTAATTTAGAATACTTTCTAATTTAATGATCAAATTAAAATTTTAATTTGATCAAACCCACAAGACATGATTGACGTCTAGCAATGTATCATGACTACCTAGAAGATGTGAAATTTTGATGAAAATATCAAAAATACCCTTCAGTGAAAATTACCATGCAACTAGATCCTTCGATCTTCCTACATCCTGAATATGAATCTGGATATGAAAATATGTCAATCCCAATATCATATTCATTTCTCTTTCAATCTTATGATAATGATTCATTTAATGAAACATTAGAAACCATTTCTAATTTTCATCATGCTTTGATCAAAGTCTTCCTGAATTATTATTTGTTTGAAGCAGGTAGGATGTTATTTCCTCTTACCAGAAGAGATCGATTCCTTGTTAACCTACTCACAATCTTCATATATATAATCTTCCATATCCAGATCATCCCATACATAACTAAGTTATGAATGAGTATGAACCAAAATATAGATTTATATATATAAAATTCTATGATAGTTTCAGGTCAAAGGATTACATGTACAAATTCCACTATGAGAACCATCTATTGACATGTAGATAAGACTCCATTAGATATTCTCAATTTGGATCAATTCAGTGAACTCATTCTCTAATGAGCACCCACATTCTTATATTAGTGTCACACATAAGTTATTGTGAGATCAATCACCCTCTTAATCAAGCATACAAAGAATGTGCTAGTCTTACCAGAAAACATTGATCCCTAACTCAATGTCCCATCGACTAGGAATATTTAAATTAGGGTTTTAAGATTTTAGGTCTCACTACTATGATCTCATCATAATCCTAAAATCATAACCCTAATTTATAGAGTTCATCATAATCTTAAATAAATAATAAGATAGTACATATGATGAAATAAATGATTTTATTTATTAAAAATGTCATTACATGAGTCTGGAAGACAAAGAACATTCCAAAAATAAATTGGCTTGATGGCATATTCCTTTCATGGAATTCTAGTGTGTGATGCCCCATCTGAAGCCCAATCAATCTAGGCTAACCTAATTCAAGACTAAATCCAATTTGGCTCAAATGGGACCTTAATTAGATCAAATTGGAAGTCAATTCGAATTCGATTTGAATCTAGGTGCTAGAGTTGCTATATGTGCTAGCATGTTCAATTTGCAAACATGGTCTAATCTTATTAGATCCTTAATCAATTCTCTTTGTATGTGATCCATTGTATTCCACATCTACCCAATAGTAGGTCTGGGTGTGATTTGATCAAATCTAGTTCGAACTTAACTAAACCAATTTAGGTCAAAACTAGGCTACCTAATTTGACCAATTAGAATACCGTCTAATTTAATGATCAAATCAAAAAATTTTAATCTCGATCAAACCCACAAGACATGATTGACATCTAACAATGTATCATGACTTCTCGAAAGATGTAAAATTTTGATGAAAATATCAAAAATATCCTTCAATGGAAAATTACCATACAACTAGATCCTTCGATCTCCCTGCATCCTGAATATGACTCTGGGTATGGAAATATGTCAAATCCAATATCATATTTATTTCTCTTTCAATCTTATAATGATAATTTATTTAATGAAATATTAGAAATCATTTTTAATTTTCATCATGCTTTGATCAATGTCTTCCTAAATCATCATTTATTTAAAGCAGGAAGGATGCGATTTCCTCTTACTAGGAGTGATCGATTCCATGTTAACCTACTCACAACCTTCATGTATAATCCATCATATCCAGATCACCCCATACATGACTAAGACATGAATGGGTATGAAACAAAATATAGATTCATATATATAAGGTTCTATGGTAGTTTCAGATCTATGGATTACATGCATAATTCTACCATGAGAATCATCAATTGACATGTAGATAAGACTCTATTAGATATTCTCGACTTGGATCAATTCAGTAAACTCATTCTCTAATGAGACCCACATCCTTATATTAGTGTTATACACAAGTGATTGTAAGATCAATCATCCTCTCAATCGAGCATACAAAGGATGTGCTAGTCTTACCAAAAATATTGATCCCAAACTCAATGTTTCGTCGATCAGAAATATTTAAATTAGGATTTTAAGATTTTAGGTCTCACTGGTATGATCTCATCATAATCCTAAAACCATAGCCTTAATTTATGAGATTCATCATAATCTTAAATAAATAATAAGACACTGCATATGATGAAATAAATGCCTTTATTTATTTTAAAATATTATTACATGAGTTTGGAAGATAAAGAATAGCCTAAATAAATAAATAAATAAATTTTGATTGGCTTGAGGGCATATTCCTTTCAATCTTCCACTTGAACTAAAGCCAATCATCCTTATATTTTAATTCCATACAATCAAGGTGGTGATCGAACAGTTGCAGTGGTAAAGTCTTAGTGAATGGGTCTGCTATGTTGTTCTTTGAGTCTATTCATTCTATAACAATATGTTGTCTTTCAATAATTTCACGAACGAGATGGAAGCGTCTCAGATTGTGTTTGGATTTATGATGAGACCTTGGATCCTTTGCTTGAGCAACAGCTTCAGTATTATCACAGTAAAATGGTATTGGATTCTTAATTTCAGGAATAACACCCAATTTAGTGATGAACTTCTTCATCTAGACAGCTTTCTTAGCACCTTCACTTGCAGCTCTGTATTCTGCCTCAGTTATTGAGTCAGCTATAGTTAGTTGCTTAGTACTCTTCCAACTCACTACTCCACCGTTCAGAGCAAAGACATATCCTAAAATGGATTTGCTAACATCTAGGTCTGATTGAAAACTAGAATTAGAATATGCTTCTAGTTTAAGATCAAAACCACCATATACTAGAAAAATATCTTTTGTCCTTCTCAAGTACTTAAAAATATTTTTCACAGCTTTCCAATGATCCTCTCCTGGATTAGCCTAAAATCTACCTGCAATGCCTAAGGCATAAGCAACATCAGGTGTTGTACATAACATGGCATATATTATTGATCCAAGAGCCGAAGCATAAGGAGTAGAATTCATTCTATTTCTCTCTTCAGATATCTTTAGAGATATCTTGTTAGAGAGATGTATGCCTTGACACATGGGTATATAACCTCTTTTACTCCCATCCATACTAAATCTTTTCAGTATTAAGCCAATATACCTAGATTGGGACAAGCCTAGCATCCTCTTAGATCTATCTCTATAGATCTTTATTCCTAGTATATAGGATGCTTCTCCCAAATCTTTCATGAAAAACTTATTTGATAGCCATAATTTGACTGATTGCAACATTGGGATATCATTCCCAATGAGGAGTATGTCATCTACATACAGAACCAAGAAGACTATGGTTCTCCCACTAGTTTTCTTGTACACACATGGTTCATCCACATTCTTGATAAAATCAAACTCTTTTATTGTTACATCAAAATGGATGTTCCAACTCCTTGATGCTTGCTTTAATCCATAAATGGATCTCTTAAGCTTGCATACCTGATTTGGTCTCTTCATTTGACTCAAATCCCTCTGGCTGTGACATATAGACCTCCTCCTCAAGGAAACCATTAAGGAAGGCAGTCTTTACATCCATTTGCCATATTTCATAATCATGGTATGCTGCTATGGCAAGCATAATCCGAATAGATTTGAGCATGGCAATAGGTGAAAATGTTTCATCATAATCAATCCCCTATTTTTGCCTAAAATCCTTAGCCACCAATCTGGCCTTATAGGTTTCAATTTGACCATCTGCTCCAATCTTTTTCTTAAAAATCCATTTGCATCCAATAGGATTTATATCCTCTGGTGCATCCACCAAAGTCCATACTTTGTTGGTGTGCATGGAGTTCCATTTCGGATTGCATGGCAGCCAGCCATTTGTCAAGAGTCCTTACTTTTGACTGCTTCCATATAGGTCAGAGGTTTGTCATTCTCAATGACTTGGGCTTCATTATTCTCAATAATGAAAACCATACCTAATAGGTGTAAGTCACACTCTATCAGACCTATGGATAGGAGTTATGTGTTCTGGTTCTTTTATTTATGTGATTATTTGGTTGAGAAATTTCTATTTGATTTTTCTTGAACTTCACTAAGTTCAATATTTCTGCCACTGCCCTTTTCTAGGATAAATTCTTTTTTCCATGAAAGTGGCATGCCTACTTACAAATACCTTTTGTTCAGTAGGATGGTAGAATAAATATCCTATACTATTTCTAGGATATCCTATAAATAGACATCTGTCTGATCTAGCATCAAGCTTTATGTCCAAAATTTCTTTTGACATATGCTGGACAACCCCATATCTTAAGATACTTAAGATTAGGTTTCTTACTTCTCCATATCTCATATGGAGTACTAGATACAGATTTAGAAGGTACTCTATTCAAGATGTAAATTGCAGTCTCCAGGGCATGACCCCAGAAGAAAATAGGTAATTCAGTGAAGCACATCATGGACCGTACCATATCTAATAAGGTATGATTTTTTCTTTCGGCTACACCATTTAATTATGGTGTATAAGGAGGTGTCCATTCAGAGAGAATCCCTTTAACTTTAAGATAGTCTAGAAACTCACTAGATAAGTATTCTCCTCCCGATCAGATCGAAGGATTTTTATACATTGTCCAGTTTATTTTTCGACCATACTTTGATACTCTTTAAATTTATCAAAGGCTTCTGATTTGTGTTTCATAAGATACACATATCCAAACCTAGATAAATCATCAGTGAATGTTATAAAATAAGAGTATCCTCCTCTAGGCTTGAGTTGTCATAGGACCACATACATCCGTATGTACAAGTCCTAATAACTCATTTGTCCTTTCTCCATGTCCACTAAATGGAATCTTGGTCATTTTACCCATGAGGCATGATTCACAAGTTCCCAATGATTCATAATCAAAAAGGATCAAAGAACTTTTCTTTGTATAACTTGTTAATCCTAGCCTCACTAATATGACCTAATCGATAATGCCAAAGTAAAGTATTATTTATGTCATCTCTCTTACATTTTCTATTTTCATCAATATGAAATATATTGTCATCCAAACATAGAGTCAACAAACCATTGCTAAATATGCCAAAACAAATATTTTCATTAGAATATTTGATCGAGCAACCTTCGCTCGTTACATTAAGACTATAACCTTATTTTAATAACAAGGGTATAGATATAATATTTCTAATGATCTTAGGCATATAATAATAATTTGTAAGCTCTAAGATCTTCATAGAAGGTAACTTCAATATATTTGTCCCTACAGCTTCTGCTTGGATAGACTCTCCTCCAGCGCCATAGAAGCTTGAAGTCACCTTTCTTCAAACTTTTAATTTTTTGCAGCCCCTACAAAGATTTGTAGATATGAAAACCACAGTTGGTATCTAATATCCAAGAGTTTGAAATGAAAAGAATTTAATGATAATATAGTATGTATCTCATACATAGCTTTTGGTGCATTATTTGCACCAGACTTCACAGTTGCAGGGTAAGCCTTGCAATTCCTCTTCCAATGACCTATTTTGCCGCAGTAAAAATAGGTCGTCTGTCCAAAGACCTTCTTCTCCTTTTTCTTCTTATTTATACCACCTTTAGGATTTAGCCACCTTTTTGAACCCTTTTTGCCTACCTTTTTCTTGGAGATCCCATCCATAAGAAGAAGAGGAGCCTTATCTTTCTTGATATGGCTTTCTGCTGTCTTAAGCATATTTAATAGCTCAAGCAAGAAAAAATTCAGTTGTTCATATGATAGTTCATGACAAACTGAGAAAATGATTCTGGAAGTGATTGCAGGATCAAATCCTGACTTAACTCTCCATCCATAACAAAACCTAATTGACTTAATCGAGTGATTAGGTCAATTACCATCAAAACATGATTTTGTATGGATGTTCCTTCTATCATTCTTGCATGAAATAATTGCTTAGATATCTCATATCTAGCAGTCCTACTATGCTCTCCATAAAGCTCTTTTAGATTGAGCAATATGGATTGAGTGTCCATGCCATCATGCTGCCTCTGTAATTCATTATTCATAGAGGCAAGTATGATGCATTTGATAGTAAGAAAATCATTTTGCCACATCTTGTATGTGGACTTATCTTCATCTGTGGCATCATTTCCTAATGGCTTAGGATCAGGGGCATCAAGAATATAGGAGAGTTTTTCTTGACTGAGTACTATTTTTAGGTTTCTCAACCAGTCAACATAATTTTGACCAGTCAATTTATTTGAATCCAAAATTGAATGTAATGAAAGTGAAGAAGCCATTTAATCTACATAATAAAGAACAATACATAAGCAAACAACTTCATGATGACAAACATAATTAAATTAGGACTTTAATTTAATTATGTCTCCCACTATTTAATCAAAAATCATAACCCTCTTATTGATTTTCTTAGTGAGAATAAGATCCTAATTCCTTATAAAAGGTCTTGTGGTTGCACAACAAACCTGTTATAAGTTCAAAGGTAGGAAACTCTTTCCAATTGCATTTTATGCAACTCTCAAAAAAAACTTTTGCCTCTAAAACATTAATAGCCTTGTGTTAGCACAACAAACTTTAATATTTTAGTTTAAGTAGAACCCTTCATTTCTATACAGTCAAAATGAAATATAACTACTTTTGTGGTTACACAATAAAGTAGTATATTCAAAATGCTATAAGCATCTCAATGCACTAGATTAATATTGCATCATTCCCCATGATAGATCTTATGGTTACACAACAAAAACTAATATGGTTCTGGACATAATAAGAAACTAGTATGAAGGAAGGCCTTAATGTAGTGAATATAATACTTAAGCATTTCAATCTAGAATTAAATTAATCGAATCGGCCAGGTAAATGGGAGAGAAATGGGAGTCCCCCGTTGCTTTTCTTAGACACCAATAAATTGGCCAGGTCAGACAACGGAATCAATTAAAAAACTCATGTTCTCTTTACCAATCATGAACCATTTTTTAGACACCGATTGATCAATTAGACATCCTGACTGATTCAGCTATAGATTAATTACACTACAACTTAATATAATTTTTTAAAGAGGGATTTAAATGGTCTCGATGCACATCAAACTAAATGCATAATAGCATTAATTATGATAAAATATATATAACATGTATAATTATTCTAGGACAACCATCATTATATAGTGAATACTTTCCACTATATCAGGGCAACCTTTACAGAATAATATATACAACATAATCTCATTATGATAAGTAAAAGAAATATGATCTCATCATATAAATAACAAGCTAAAAAAAAAATTATATCATATTTTTCATTTATGCCATTATACTATAAGCAAAGCATTATATGATTTAACCTAATAAGGCTTGCTCTGATACCACTGTTAGGATTTGGTGTACAGGGCGAAAGCATGGATTTCAAAGCAAAAATATGAAATCAAATAAACCAAACCCAAACCCTAAGGACCATCCTTATTAGCAATTAAATCATATAACATGCATTTGTAATATAAAAGAAAGTATTAGAACATACCTCTTATCGCTAAATCCCTAAATTGACCCTGATCGTCGGTAGTAGTCCGTCAGGGGTTCCACCAGGTGCCCACGTGTTCACCCTCCAACGTTGATCCACACAGAGACTTGATCAAGACACCAGCACCTCTGATTTATATAATTAAAATTCTAATAATAAGAACTTTAATTAAATGGGCAAGACCTTCTTAAGCCTTTATGTCACCTTCCTTGCCTTTCCTTATCTATCTTTCTTTTTCTTTTGTCTTCTTAATTTTTCTTCCTAATCTCTTAGTCTTAAGATGACTTCTTATCCTTATAATGGATAAGGTCTAGACAAGAGAAGGGAAGAAAGAAAATTGGATAAAAAGAAACTCTTGTAAGAAAGAAAGATAATGTTCACTCCTTCGGACTCTTGGTGTGCACCCCTATTTATAATGTACGTAGGGGTGCCAACTAAAATTTCTCACATCCCTTTCCTCATCAATTATCTCATGCCCCATCAGCCAATCTCATGCCTCATCAGGATAATTTAAAATAAGTAGACTTAGTCCAAGAGGTGCCTTAAAGCAGAAGGACTCTTCGGACTAATTCTACGTAAGTTTTTACGAAGAGTCGCGAATGCTTCATCTTTGGCACCATCAATTCATCCATTAGATCAGATAAGATAAGGCCATCCAATGGCTCTAAAAAGTGGGATGCCCATTCAGCAAGAAGGCATGGAGATAATCTTTGAATAGTCAAAGTCCCAAGAGGACTTTGACTTGGTCCAAGAGACGTGTCAAGGAGGAGTGGGCGGCAAGGAGTCTTGGAAAAGAGTGGGCGGCAAAACATCCTGGGCCAAAAATTTAATCAAAAAATGAAGTATTTCATCTACAGAAGGACTCTTCTGTGCCCCATATCTGATGTCCATGCCAATTATAAAAAATATTACGTGCAACATAACAAAAATGGAAAAAAGTCAAAGAAGGTAGGCGCCAACTAATTCCATGCGCCAAAAATTCTTTGCGCATGAAAGACTTCCCATGCACAAGAGAGAGACTCTCTGGCACATGGGATTCTAGGTATGTGGCATGCCCAATCTGAAAGCCCAATCAGTCTAGGTTAATCCAATTCAAGACCAAATCCTATTTGGCTCAAATCGGATCTTAATTAGCCCAAATCGAAAGCCGATTCGAATCCAATTCGAATCCAGGTGCTAGGGTTTGCTACATGTGCTAGCATGTTCATCTTGCAAACATGGTCTAATCTAATTAGACCCTTAATCAATTCTCTTTGTGTGTGACCCATTGGGTTCCACATCTAACCAGTAGTGAGTCTGGGTGTGATTTGACCTAATCTGGTTAGAACTCAACCAAACCGATTTAGGTCAAAACTAGCCAACCCAATTTGACTTAATTTAGAACACTTTCTAATTTAATGATCAAATTAAAATTTTAATTTGATCAAACCCACAAGACATGATTGACGTCTAGCAACGTATCATGACTATCTCAAAAGATGTGAAATTTTGATGAAAATACCAAAAATATCCTTCAGTGAAAATTACCATGCAACTAGATCCTTCGATCTCCCTGCATCCTGAATATGACTCTGGGTATGAAAATATGTCAATCCCAATATCATATTCATTTCTCTTTCAATCTTATGATAATGATTCATTTAATGAAATATTAGAAATCATTTCTAATTTTCATCATGCTTTGATCAAAGTCTTCCTGAATCATTATTTGTTTGAAGCAGGTAGGATGCTATTTCCTCTTACCAGGAGTGATCGATTCCATTGTTAACCTACTCACAACCTTCATATATATAATCTACCATATCCAGATCATCCCGTACATAACTAAGTCATGAATGAGTATGAACCAAAATATGGATTTATATATATAAGATTCTATGGTAGTTTCAGGTCAAAGGATTACATGCACAAATTCCACTATGAGAACCATCTATTGACATGTAGATAAGACTCCATTAGATATTCTCAATTTGGATCAATTCAGTGAACTCATTCTCTAATGAGCACCCACATTCTTGTATTAGTGTCATACACAAGTTATTGTGAGATCAATCATCCTCTCAATCGAGCATACAAAGAATGTGCTAGTCTTACCGAAAAACATTGATCCCTAACTCAATGTCCCATCGACTAAAAATATTTAAATTAGGATTTTAAGATTTTAGGTCTCACTGGTATGATCTCATCATAATCCTAAAATCATAGTCTTAATTTATGTGGTTCATCATAATCTTAAATAAATAATAAGACACTACATATGATGAAATAAATGTCCTTATTTATTTTAAAATATCATTACATGAGTTTGGAAGATAAAGAATATCCCAAATAAATAAATAAATAAATTTTGATTGGCTTGAGGGCATATTCCTTTCATTAAAAGCAGTCAAACACTCATCAGTAAATTTAAAAGGCACATCCTTGATCAATAAATTATAAAGAGGTTTGGTAATTTTGGAGAAGTCCTTTATAAATCTTCTATAGAAGCCAGCATGTCCTAAAAAACTCCTCACTCCTTTAATAGATGTTGGTGGTGGTAGTTTTTCAATGACCTCCACCTTTGCTTTATCAACTTCTATGCCTCTAGTTGAAATCTTGTGTCCCAATGCTACTCCTTTCTGCACCATAAAATGACACTTCTCCCAATTCAATACAAGACTAGTTTCTTCATAATGCTGTAGAACTTGGGAGAGGTTAGTCAAACACATATCAAAAGATGGACCAAAAACTAAAAAATCATCCATAAAGATTTCAATAAATTTTTCAACCATGTTAGAGAATATAGACATCATACACCTTTGAAAAGATGCAGGTGCATTACATAATCCAAATGGCATTCTCCTATATGCAAATGTTCCATATGGATAAGTAAATGTAGTTTTTTCTTAATCCTTAGGAGGAATAGAAATTTGAAAATATCCTAAATAACTATCTAGGAAATAGTAGAAGGGATATCCAGACAATCTCTCAAGCATCTAGTCAATAAAAGGCAAGGAAAAATGGTCCTTGCATGTGGCTTTATTTAACTTTCTATAATCAATACACACACGCCAACCAGTGATTGTCCTAGTGGGTATCAGCTCATTTCTATCATTTGTAATAACAGTCATCCCTAATTTCTTAGGAACTACTTAAACAGGACTTACCCAACTACTATCAAAAATAGGATAGATAATTCCTGCATTAAGTAATTGAAAGGATTATGCCCTTCAGCCAATTTTTTTTTTTGGGATGTTCTTTGTCTTCCAGACTCATGTAATGTCATTTTTAATAAATAAATGCATTTATTTCATCATATACAGTGTCTTATTATTATGATGAACCCTATAAATTAGGGCTATGATTTTAGGATTATGATGAGATCATACTAGTGAGACCTAAAATCTTAAAACCTTAATTTAAATATTCCTAGTCGATGAGATATTGAGTTAGGGATCAATGTTTTTCGGTAAGACCAGCACATTCTTTGTATGCTCAATTAAGAGGGTGATTGATCTCACAATAACCTATGTATGACACTAATACAAGAATGTGGGTGCTAGTTAGAGAATGAGTTCACTGAATTGATCCAAATTGAGAATATCTAATGGAGTCTTATCAACATGTCAATAGATGGTTCTCATAGTGGAATTTATGCATGTAATCCTTTGAATTGAAACTACCATAGAATCTTATATATATAAATCCATGTGTTTCAAACTCATTCATGACTCAGTTATGTACAGGATGTTCTGGATATGGTAGATTATATATATGAAGGTTGTGAGTAGGTTAACATAGAATCGATCTTTCCTGGTAAGAGGAAATGGCATCCTACCTGCTTCAAATAAATAATGATTCAAGAAGACTTTGATCAAAGCATGATGAAAAAAAAAAATTAGAAATGATTTCTAATGTTTCCCGTATCTTCATTGAACATGAGAGCTACAATCTACTATCAAAAATGTGAAAGAGAAATGGACGCGTGTATCGATATTACCGGTTTGACATAACTTTGCTGATTCGCCAAAGTCAACGTAGTGGAAATGTCGGGATGCATGGGAGATCAAAAGGATCTAGTTGCATGGTATCCATAGACATTTCACTAAAGGTAATGTTTGGCTTTTCCATCAAAATTTCACCATCTTCCGAGGTAGTCATGATACATTGCTAGATTGTCAATCATGTCGTTCTGATGAGGTTCTGTGATCAAAGTTAAAATTTTTATTTGATCAATTAAATTAGAAAGTTTCTAATGTTAAGTCAATTGGGTTGGCTAGTTTTGACCTAAATTTGTTTGATTGAAGTTCTATAATAGAGTTAGGTCAAATTAAACCACAGATTTAGAACTGCTAGTTAGATGTGAGAACCCAATGGGTCACACACAAAAAGAGAATTTAAAATTAAGGTCTAATTAGATTAGACCATATTTGTGCAAGAATGAATAATGTGCACATATAGCAAACCTAGAACCAAGAGTTCGAAATTGGGATTCAATCAGCTTCCGTATTTGGTCTTAATTTAGAGATCCAATTTGAGCTCAAAATAGGATTTGGTCTTTGAGTTGGATTAATCTAGAGTGATTGTGGCTTCAGATTGGGCACCACCATATTCTACTACCGCACATACACAGAAGAGTCCTCTCTCTTGTGCATGGGAAGTATTTATGGCACAAGAAGGACACTTTAGCGCACCTTCA
>QRFJ01006329.1:0-14679 GCA_006176705.1 Cocos nucifera | reverse complement strand
AGTAGAAAAATATTATTAACAATACTCTCTGAAACCCTGTCCCTTCCTTGAGGGGCCGAGCGAAGGGGTGATGGCTGAGGTGGGAGATGTTGGCGACGGCAGGAAGGGGACCGGGCAGGAGGCATGATAAGAGAAAGGAGGGGCAGTGGTGGCACCTGGGGCAGCAGTACTGACAGGGGCACCAAAGGGTACGATCGGGATCAATGTTTGCCAAGAGAGAAGGAGCGCGGTGGTGGGATGACAAGGAGGTGGGTAGCCATGGTGGGACGTGACATCGACGAGCATGGAGAAGGTATAAGAAGAAAAGAGGAAAGCGTGGTTACGATCAAGATTGGCATTTGCTGAGAGAGAAGGAGAGCCATGGTGGGACGGCATCGACAAATACAGAGAAGATAAGTGAACAAGAAGAAAGAAGAAAATAAAAAGATAATAAAAAAATATTTTATAAAATAATAAAAAATATAATATATATAATTAAATAAATTGAAAATAAAATATTAAAAAATTAAAAAATATTTATTATCCATCCCATGCAATGCACGGGACTTCGGCTAAGTTCTAATTTAGAATTAAACAATATTTGCATCCAAATATCAAACTATTTAATTATTTTAAATAAATATCTAAAATTTTAATTTTTTTTCCCCTCTTGCTCTAGACCTCATCTCTTATTCATAGTCATGAATCTATGGAACTCCCAGCCATTGCTCGTTGGCAAACATCATCAGATGAGGTCTCATATTGAGATAACCAAACTCCTGCTCTCTTTAATCCTTAATCTCCCTCCACATGACCCTTCCTAAAGATTCTTTACCCAAAAGGTCATATTTCGGTGATATCCCAATAAGCTGGATTTCAATGGGTTTCTCAATTGAACTCAATTAGATGCATAAGGGTTATATAATGCACTCAAGATTTTGGGTGATTTTGAAAAGTTATTGATAGAAGCAAATGAAAGAATTCTATTTTTGACTGGATTTGGAATTGAGAGAGAAGGAGCTACAGTTATTTTTAGGAGTTGTGTGCTTTTTTTTTTTGGAGGATTTGATAAAGGTGAAACCAATTATTAGAGCAAAATAGGCAAAGAAGCAGCATCACCCAATCTAATTTTGGATTCCAAAGTATCTTTGTGGTGCTTATTTTAGTTTTTCTTTTGATAGTGCAGGGTGCACGCTAACTTCTAAATTTTGGAGTTTCTATTATTATTATTTTTAAGGAATGTCGCTATTTCTTTGTTCTATGTTCGCTGAGTAGTCTCTTGATTTCTTTTTGCTCTGTGGAGGTTATCTTCATCATAATTTTTTAGAATTAAGTTGAATAAGTTTGTAGATTAATTATTTATTTTATTTTTTCAATGAAAAGTTACAGTATTATTAGTTGGCTTTTGTTGGGCTGATTTGGTTTACTGTCAGCCTTAATAGGTTTCTTTGTTTTAAGGAAAATTCTTTGTGCACTGCTCATGAATGATTGGCTTATACATCGGGCCAAAGCATGATATCCGAAAAAAAAAATTTCTTCCAGCCCCATCCCGTGCGCATGAGCCAATCACCATGGGAGGTGCAGCCTACCAATCACCATGGGCAGTGCGTGCAGGCTGCACCGTCCCGTAGTGCACAAAGTGTTTTCCTTTGTTTTAAAAGTTTTAGTCTCAAGATTTAAGAAATGTCAACATTGGACTGCATAATCCCTCTTTTCGTTGCTATTGGTTGCTACTCTTCAACAAGCAAAAGATTTCTATCTAGAGTAATGGTAACTGATTACAAATTTAACACAATACCATGAGGCTTAGTTGATGCCAATATGAGAATATGTTTATGGCAATGCTAAGGATATGATGATGACATAGCTCATGTGGTGATAACTATTTTTTAGTATATTTAAATAAATAATGTGTCAAACATTTTGATAATTTTTATTTATTTTCTAAAATATGTATAATATCTTCTAAAATTTTATTTTTTATGTTGAAGAAAAAAATCTTGTTTTTCAGATCTGGTTCGTTCAGATCTGATTGGATCAAGAGGGATATTTCAAAAATTTTTCTCTATGATCCTAATCAGATCTAAGACTCTTCAAATCTAATCTTATTGATCTAATAAAATAAAATAAAATAAAAATTAAATTAAATCTAATTTAATTATATCTTTATTTTGGATAATCCAATTATCTTGTGATGATCTCGATGTTTGCCTGAGATTCTGAACGTAACCACGCAAGCGCCTGGCCTCTATCGATATCCACTCGGACAGGATCTGGAGATCTTCTCCTTCTCAATCAATCCTCCAAAAATTAAATCTACATCTGATCTTAAAGGTCTTCAAAAATTCTTTTGAAAAACAATCGTTGTCTCTTGCAGCAGTGCTGCCTTCTTCCTTTCCTATCGTCTTTCACTTGCTTGGATCGCACCTAACTCATGCCCAAAACCTCTTGGGCGTGGAGAGGAGAGAGAGGACCTGAGGGTGGCATGGAGAAGGAGGGAGAAAAGCTTTATGTCATGGGCTAAAGGTAGAAGCTCTCTATTCTAGGCGCACAGATAGGATTTATATAGATCCTACTGTGCCATGCAGTGCCACATCATCCTGGCCAATCACAGCCCTTTGTGCAATCATATCTAAATCTGATTGGTGGGATGACATCATCTGATCCAATCAGATTAGAGTTTCTCAAAACTCTTCTTAGGTGGTGCCAAGATTGGGTCAAATAAGTCTCCTTGGCGCCATCTAATTTATACCCTTGAAGCAACAGGAGTCCCATCTGTACTCTCGCTTCGGTGTCTCTACATCATAGACTCAAGACTCATCTATCCTAAAGAAGCGATCGTATACCAACATTTTGGATCAATAACCATCCTTATGATGATCCTATGGTCGGGAGCATTTTATAAGTTAATAATAAAAATTCATGTCTTAAATTTTCAACTCTTGAAAATATGAACTATCATTGTCATTAACTCAATGGATGTATCACAGACACTTTCAAATACATATTATAATAAAAAATAATCTATTTTATTATTTATAATTAAAATTATAATTTTATTCTTAGAAGTGTATTACAAGCATTAGCCAATCTGGCTTCAAGGGCACACATATCTAACAAACTCTCACTTGATCCTAAAGCCAATTGGCTACAAATCTAAGTCCCATCTTCTCAAGGTGGGCTTCGATCTTCTACTGACCCAACGATTTTATGAGTGCGTCTGCCGCATTGTCTGCAAAGTTGACTCTCTTGACCTCAACATAACCTTTCTCGAGGTAATCACAGATGAGATGGTATCGCCGCTCGATGTGCTTGGATTTCTGATGAGACCTCGGCTCCTTAGCTAGGACTATGGCACCATTATTATTGCAGCATAGAGAAATGACATCCGATGGCATTACTTTGATCTCTGCGGCAAACTTTTTATACCAGAATGCCTTCCTTTCGCAGCTTCTGACGTAGCGATGTACTCTGCTTCCATGGTGAAATCTGCTATTACTGTCTGCTTGAAACTCTTCCAACTGATAGCACCATCATTACACACAAATAGGCTTTCAGATGTTGACTTTCGATCATCTATATCGAACATAAAATCCGAGTCTGTATACCCCTGGACTTGGAGTTCTTCCATTACCAAAAATCAACAACATATCCTTAGTTCTTCTTAAGTACTTAAGGATACATTTCACAGAAGTCCAGTGTTCTTCATCTGGATTCGACTGATATCTGCTCGTGACACTCACAGCATGGGCTATATCAGGTCGTGTACATAACATGGCATACATGAGGCTCCCTATTGCTGAAGCATAAGGGATCTTGCTCATGCGTTCAATCTCCTCAGATGTGTTGGAACATATTTTCTTGGAGAGATGAATGCCATGTCTGAAGGGTACCAATTCCCTCTTGGAGTTTTCCATGCTAAACCTCTTTAACACTTTCTCTATGTACATCTTTTGTGAAAGACCTAGCATCCTATTCGGTCTATCTCTATAGACCTTAATTCCTAGAATGAAGGATGCTTCTCCTAGGTCTTTCATGCTGAATTCTTTAGATAACCACATTTTAACTATGATTAACATGAAAATATCATTCTCAATAAGGAGGATATCATTCACGTACAGTATGAGGAAGATAATAGCGCTTTCCACTGACCCTTTTAAAAATACATGATTCCTCCTCTTTCTTGATGAAAATAAATAATTTGATCACATCATTAAAACGAGTATTCCAGCTCCGAGATGCTTGCTTAAGTCCATATATGGACCTTTGCAGCTTGCATACTTTGTGATCAGCATCACTGGATGTGAAATCTAGCGACTGTTCCATATAGATATCTTTTTCAAGGTATCCATTTAAGAACATCATTTTCACATCCATTTGCCATATTTTATAATCGAAATAGGACTGCAACAACAAGCAATGTCCGGATGGATTTTAGCATAACTACTAGCGAAAAGGTATCCTGATAGTCAATGTCTTCACGCTGACTATACCCTTTTATCACTAATCTAGCTTTGAATATCTTCACATTTTCATCTGCACCAATCTTTCTCTTGTAAATCCATTTACACCCAATAGGTACTATACCTTCAGGTGGATCTACCAAGGTCCAGACTTGGTTTGAATGCATCGAGTCAATTTCTGACTTCATTGCCTCTAATTATTTTTCGGAGTCGATATCCGATATCGTCTCGTCATAGGTTTTGGGATCATCACCATGAACCTCATTACCTATGAGAAATATTTTCTCTACTTTCTCTAAAATAGTACCTAAGTACCCCGAACTGGTTATTTGGTTTTAACCACCTCACGATCTTGAACTTGATCTTGTCAAGAACCACGACCATTTCTATTAGTTATTGACCTCAAATCTTGTCACTGTAGCTATGAGATGTTCAATCTTTGCCGAGAATGCCCCAAAGCAACTCCACCACCGTAGACACCTCATCCAACTTATTGCTCGTTTACTCTTTGGCAATAAATTTGCATGCCAAGTTTAGATCATTCTAGAATTAAGACCGTTAAAACGTCAAAAAAAAATACATTGATTCAAATAAAGCACAAAAATACGGCGGACCACCGCCTGTCTATGCATGGCATGATTCACGATAATTCCAAAATAGTCTCCCACTTATAAATAGTCATAACTATTTTGTTGGGATACTCGTGATCCGAAAAGATTTACCGCATAAAACACGAATCACCTTAATAGATGCTTGTAAACTTATCACAAATATTAAATTTGATGAATATAATAATATATATTATATTTTTTTAAAATTTATAATATAATTTTTAAATCTAAAAATAATATCATATGATTAAAGATGCAAATAATTTTATCTAATTTGATTTAGAGATATATTTTAAATTAAATTAAATATTTTTTTAATATTATTTAAAATTAATTTTAATTATTTATTATATATAAATTAAATTAAATTATTTTAATTTAATTTAATTGGATTAATTTGAATAAAATAAAAATAAAAATATAAAATTTATTCTTCAATAATCATGAAGTATAGAGTTTACCATTAATGGCTAAGGAAAGCCACGACAGTACTGTCGCTGTCGGAGGAAGGGTCGGACAAAATAATGAAAAGAAAGAAATGGGTGGTGGATTCTAAGATTTCATACAATCCAGCTTACAGGGTCTCTGCGTCCGATCTGTCCTTCACCATTTGATTTCTCTATGTACTACTGTGGATGCAAAAAAGATTTCTTTTTTTTATTTTTTTTAAAAAAAATAAAAAATTTGACCAGAGGGGCCATATAAGATATTTTTTTGATTGTGTTGCAAGGGCGCTGAGGGCAAGAAATGGGCACGTGGGCTGCCTTGCCTTGCCTAAAAATGGGCGTCGATGGATTACCGTACTGTTTTGGTGCTGTAAGTGCCACTACTTCTCTTTTATATTTCTTCGAGAGAATCATGGTAAGGTGGCTTTTCAAAAAAAAGCTCTTACAAAAAAGTCTACTAAAAAAAAAAATTCTACTCGATCCAAATACCGTCAGCTGAGTTCTTTGAGTTGAGTGAGCTAATATATATATATATATATATATATATATATATATATATATATATATATATATTAAATTTTAATCGATCAAATTTTAATTCATATATAAATTAAATTTTCAACCATCAAATCAGTGCGCATCTAAGTGCATGCATCTAAAAAGATGTGCTAATTTAAAAAAAATCAGACAGATATGCGCTTGAAAAAAATTTTAAAAAAAATATCTAAAAAAATAGAAAAAAATTTTAAAAAAAATTTAAAAAAATATAGAAAAAAAATCTTTAAAAAAAATCTTAAAAAAAAATCTTAAAGGTGCCTACATTTAAAATGTAGGCGCCTACAATTTAATGTAGGCGCCTCAGGCACCTTTTTTTTTTTTAGTATAGAGAATTTTTTTAAAATTTAAGAAACTAAAAAGAAAAAAAAGCATCTAAAGGTGCCTACATTAAATTGTAGGCGCCTACATTTAAATGTAGGCTCCTTCATGTTTTTCTTTTTTGAATTTTTTTAAGATTTTTGTTTATTTTTTCAGGCAGCAGTCTTTTTTTTTTTGATTTTTTTTTCAGACGCACGCATGCTTGTTTTTTTCAATCGACATATTTTTTTAGGTGCGTGCACATAGTTGCGCATTAATCTGATGGTCGAAAATTCAATCGGATATGGACTGAAATTTGATTGATCGGAGCCCAATCCACAATATATATATATATATATATATATATATATATATATATATATAACAATACTTGTGGAAGAGTATTATCGTGTCAATAAGTTAAGATTCTTCCAACTATCAAATTTTGATTTTTCATACATGAATTTCAAAATATAAATAAAAAAAATTAAAAGATTTTTGCGAGCGAAGCACCCGAACTTCATCTCCGAGCGGAAAGATATGTACCGCTTGTGGAGGACCAGATAGAAGATTGTCGTGGAGGATCTTTCGTTGTTGCGACAGGAAGGGAGGGCGTGGGAGAGGTCGTGGGCGATGGCGCCAAAGGAGAGGAGGGTGATGTTCGTAAAGGAGGTGCGGAGGGTGCCATCAGCGGAGATCTAGGGGCATTTTTTGGGTGCTCCAATTCAATTTGGGAAAGGCAGTGCCACCCAAGGCCATGATCGATCGCTCCACGGTCTCTCAAGCTTTATGAATGACAGAGCGGTGGTGATGGTGGCCTTGCCAGTGTGATCGTCAGAGGAAGAGAAAAAAGTCTTGGAGTCGAGGAGGGAGATGGGGTCAAATGTCAATGTGAGCGATGGGGCTAGGGAGGGGATCGTGGCTAGAGACAGAGACGGGAAGGAGGAAAGGGAGTGGGACATCTTTAATAGGTGGTGCGACGAGGGAGGGGGTCGCGGCCGGAGATGGAGATAGAAAGGAGAAAAGGGGGCAAGGCATTGTTAATATGGGTGGTGGGGCAAGAGAGGAGGTCACAACTAGAGACAGAGACGGGAAGAAGGAAAGGGAGTGGGGCATCTTCAATGGGTGGTGGAGCGAGAGAGGGGGTCGCGGCTAGAGATGAAGACAGGAAGGAGGGAGGGGGGTGGGGCATTGTTAATATGGGCGGTGGGACGAGGGGGGAGGTCACGATCGGAGATGGAGACAAGGAGGGAAGAGGGATTTTGTAGGAGGTCATGGCTATTTGTTGTAATGGAAGAAGGCAATGATCGCTTTAACATCCGTTTGTTGTAATAAAACAGTCAAGTGGATTTTCGATCCAACGATCCAGATCACTCTATCTTTTCATGTTCGTAGGATTTGAAGAAACAGCTGCTCTCCGGTACATAAAGTGATCAGAAATTAAATTATATATATGAAGTTTTTCTTCTCCTAGTTTTAAGTTTTTTAATCGATCAAAGTTCTTTTTTATTTCCTATCACTCGCTTTTTCTGACTTCTTTAGGGAGTTGGAAGAAAGGAGGGGAAGAAGAGCACAAGAATGATCAATTGGAAGGGGAGATAGGGTTCTTTCGGTGTGCCGAAGAGCTAAGCAAGAAGGGCAAAGAGAAGGATCAGATCCCACCAGCTTCAGGTACTTGAAATCCATAGCAAATTTGTGTCTTTTTTATTTCATTTCTTTTGCTTCCTTTGTTGTTTTTTAAATTGGTCGAGTTTGCTTGGCATGCCAGCTTCTTCCAATTTTTGCCTTTTTGGATATGAATTTTGGATCGGATGGTTCCAGATTCTAGTCAAAAGTTAGGATTTCCCGAGGGGTGTCACTCGATTTATAGGTGTTCTCTTTTTAGGACTTCAAGATTTTTTTCTCTGAAGATTGGATGTTGAGTTAGGATTTGGCATTTTAAAAAAACTCTTTCATCTTTGATGGGACCTAAGCGGAGATGATTGCTTTAATGGTCTATATAAATATTTGGTGTTTCTTATAATCATTTTCTTGAAAATAAATTTCCTGTTGCTTTTATAGGATGAGCTTTTTTTCCTTTTGGTCGATGATTAGATTATTTAAACTATGATGTATCAGTGTTTCCTTACCTGCATATATATTAAACTCGATGCACTAATTGATATATTAATTGAAAAGCACATTTATTATTAATATTCATTATTAACAATACTCTTTGAAATCCTATCCCTTCCTCGGTGGGCTGGGTGAAGGGGCGATGGCCGAGATGAGAGATATTGGCAGTTGTAGGAAAGGGGCTGGGTAGGAAGCAA
The DNA here is from genome assembly GCA_006176705.1 of Cocos nucifera. Lineage (NCBI taxonomy): Eukaryota > Viridiplantae > Streptophyta > Magnoliopsida > Arecales > Arecaceae > Cocos > Cocos nucifera. The sequence continues at coordinate 6,013 of QRFJ01006329.1, read as the reverse complement.
GGGAGGAGAAAGGAGGGGCAGTGGTGGCACTAAGGATGGCGATATCGGTAGGAGTGCTGGAAGGTGCGATCTAGATCAGCATTTGCTAAGAGAGAAGGAGAATGATGGTGGGGCTGCAGGAGGTGAGGCGGCACCAGCGAGCACTGATAGAGACGCGATGCTGTCGTTAAGACATCGTGTTTATCAGTTTAATCCGACTTCTTAGAATTATTGAAAAAATGTAAATAGTAGTGAGTCGGGTCGAATCCACAGGGAAGGTAGTGTTTTTAGATTTGAAATCTTTGATTTTTTTTTTGAAAGAAAAAGAAAATGATTTGAATTTTAAAATAAAAATTGAAGTCGAAAGATTGAAAATAAAAATTAAAAGATGCAGGAATTTAAATTTGGTACTAAGATCTACTAGTTAGATCTTAGCATCTACTTGCAAAATTAAAGAGCAATAATTTAAAGTGCAGAAATTAAATTTATAATAAAAATAAAAAGCAAGAAATTAAAATGCAAATAAAAATTTTTATTAATTAAAATTTTAGAAATTTAAATACATAAAATTTAAAAAGAAAAAAAAAAATAAAATAGCCTGATCTCTGATCTTGGATCGGCATTGGCAGAAAGATGGTGTAGAAGCTCGGCTCTTCTTCTCGGCACCCGTTGCTTCGAAGCAGCCTTTAACCCATAGCCTGGCTTCGCCCTGTACCAAAGCTTCACCTTGATCGGAAGATATCAATTTTTGATGGCCTGGGGTCCTTTTTATAGAGCTAGGAGGGCTGGATATTTTTTCTAAAGGCAATATGGGACTAATAGCCTTTGTAATCGTAAAAATACAAAGAAATTCGGATAAAATTTCAATCAAAATAGCTCTGATACGACTCTGCTAAATCTGATAAAATCCAGCCGTTCAACAGAAATCCAACGGTCCAAAAATCATCAAAATCGGATGCAGATAAGCTCAGATCGGGTCGGATTAAATTCTGGCCGTTGGATCGCGCTTGATCGAGGAAATCTGGCCGCAAATCGCGCTTCGGGAGTCTTGATCACCGCCGGCAGCATTCTGGACCGTCGGATCATCGCCTGGATCGAGCGCTGCCGTCCGATGGTGATCCGCGTGATGTTTGTATCTGAATAAAATTCGGAAGCAACCACAGCCGTCCGATCCTGACCGCAAACAACCACATCCGTCCGATCGCGCAATAACTGTTCCCATGGACCGCGTGGACCGGCCGCACCGCACACCGCAACCAATCAGCACCGCTGTTGTCGGACGAAAAGACTGAATTACCCTTGTGAGCCGCGATAAATTTCTGTAGACCCTTTAAGGGGTCTAGGTCCACCACGTGGCAATCTCTGATTCGCCGGAATTTCTGCTGAGCTGGCGGTCCACGCCTGGATCGTGGACCGGCTGATGGCTTCAACGGCTTGAGTCGGCTTTGATGGCTTGGCTTGGCTTGGTGGCTCGGCTTGCGGAGCCGGCTGAGCCATTTTCTTTTTTTATTTAATTTTTATTTATTTTATATTCTTTAAAAATTCATATCTTTTTCATTTTAGCTCCGTTTTGCTTGAAATTTATTTCATTGTGATCAAAAAAATGAGCTCTTTCTATTGATAATAAAATTTTATTTTTTAATTTTTATTAATTTTTATTATTTTTAATTAATTTTTTAATTAATAAAAATATGAATTTTTCAAAAATTATATATAAATTGATTAATAATTTTTAAAAATTAATATAAATTAATTAATAAATTAATACTTTTATTGATGAATTTATGATGTTTATCACACCCCCCAACTTAAGTGTTTCAAAGAGATTTGTTAAAATTAATAGTTCAATTTATAACATAAATCTTGTAAAGTTTTGGTTTTTAAGTCTAACAATACTTTGGTTTGTGAATTATGCTTTTGGGTTTGTTGGGGATAAATCCCGCTCCTGCCGAAGCCCGGCCCGACGCTCAGCCCAATGTAACCAGTAGCCGCTGAAGAGCTTCAGCGCCAGGCGCCAGGCCGAGCCCCTACCACGGCCGAACTGCCTAGAGGCCGAACTCCCCTGCGCCAAGGTCCGGGCCGAACTGCCCTCCGCCCGCCGAACTTCCCACGGCCGAGCTCCTTCGGACCGACCCCAGGCGAGCCCATGCAGCCGAACTCCTTCGACTTCCCACGGCCGAGCTCCTTCGGACCGACCCCAGGCGAGCCCATGCAGCCGAACTCCTTCGGACCCCACGGCCGAACTCCTTCGGACCGACCCCAGGCGAGCCCATGCAGCCGAACTCCTTCGGACTTCCCACGGCCGAACTCCTTCGGACCGACCCCAGGCGAGCCCATGCAGCCGAACTCCTTCGGACCCCACGGCCGAACTCCTTCGGACCGACTTCAGGCGAGCCCAAGTGGCCGAACCCCTTCGGACCGACCCTAGGCGACCGAACTCCTCAGCGAGCCCTGGCCGAACCAACTAGCAACCGAAGTCCTTCAACTGGCCAGCCGAGCTTCTTCGGGCCTCTCAGCGGTCGAACTCCTCGGCAACCGTCCCGCGGCCGAACTCTACAGATGGCCGACCCTTCAGCCAGACGAACTCCCCCAGCTTCCCCCTCGGCCGAACTCTGTTACAAGTCCGAACTCCATTGGACGAACTGTCGCCTGCAGCAAGACCGGACGGCGCCTTCCTCTCCGTACCGGACTCCATGCGGCCCACGGCTCGCCGGTATGGCTCCCACGATCTACCGGACGACGCCTTCCTCTCCGTACCGGACTCCATGCGGCCCACGACTCGCCGGTATGGCTCCCACGATCTCGCCGGTATGGCTCCCACGATCTACCGGACGACGCCTTCCTCTCCGTACCGGACTCCATGCGGCCCACGACTCGCCGGTATGGCTCCCACGATCTACCGGACGACGCCTTCCTCTCCGTACCAAACTCCATGCTGCCCGACGACTCTCTGCCAGACGGCACAGCCGTCACCATCAACTAAGCTCCGCTATAAAAGGACCCCTCCCGACATACTAAGGCTAAGCTCTCTGAACTCTCGACTCTCTAAGCTCTCCTCCACATCTCTAAGCTCCGGAACTCATTCCGAGCACTCCATTACTGTTGGCCGGAAACTAACTTGACCGTCGGAGGGTCCTGCCGGAGCCACCACCCCACCGGTTCCGGACGGGACTTCGTTTTGCAGGTCCCCGGCGGCGCCCAGCGGCCTCGATTGCGGCGACCTCCGGCGGCGACGGATTTCTGCACCAACAGATTGGCGCTAGAGGAAGGGCTTGAACCTTCGAGGTTCCCTTGTTCTTAAAGGAGTGCTCGGCGACGATTTCCTTCCCCTGCTCCGGATCTCTCTTCTCCCTCTTCAGTATTCCTTTTCTGGAAAGAAAAATGCCCCCCAGAAGAGCCTCGACCCGGAGGTCGGCAGCCTCCGCGGCCCGATCCCGTTCGGGTCCGTCCGCTCCCACTCCGGCCCCGGCAACACGGGCCCGCTCCGTACTCGCGGTAGATGCGGAGCGGTTCGACCTGCTTGCCCAGCAGGTCCGCGATCTTACGGAGGCGGTGCAGGCAGTGCAGGCCACGCATTCGCGAGGTCCGGCGCCCACTCGACCGGCGCGGGGTTCCCCGGAGCCCGGGAACCCAGTCCAGGAGCGACCGATGTGGGCTACCCGACCTCCGGCCCTCGGGAGAGAAGGGCAGCCGGCAAAGGAGCCCCTGCTCGGACCGCGGCTCGACCCAGGGAGAGGCTTCACACCTATTCCGCGAGAAGACCTTGGGGATTAAGGATCGCGAAGACTTTCCTGGATCAAAGGCTCTTGGAGATGGGACGACGCATAGAAGAACTTCGTCATACTCCTTCCTCCCGCGGTAACGATATTTGCACTGATCCTCCCTTCTCACAGAAAATTATGCAGGAACAGGTACCGCCGAACTTCAAGCTCCCGCATTTTGAAAGCTACGATGGGACCACCGACCCGGTCGACCATTTGGAGGCCTTCAGGACGACGATGTTGCTCCATGGCGCGCCTGATGCCATTTTGTGTCGGGCTTTCCCTTCTACCCTCAAAGGAGCGGCCAGGAATTGGTACTCGGCGCTTAAGCCGGGCACCATCCTGTCGTTTGACCAAATGAGTCAACAATTCGCGGCCCACTTCGTCAGCAGCAAACGGCCGCGCAGAGGCTCGGATTCCTTGTTGGCCATCAGGCAAAAAGAGGGGGAACCCATCCGGGCTTACGTCACCCGGTTCAACGCTGCCGCGCTGGAAGTCCGGAACCTGGACCAATCAGTTGCTATGGCCGCCCTCAAGGGCGGCCTTCAGAAGAACGACCTGTTGTTCTCCCTGGAAAAGAAATATCCCAGGGATTTCGCTGACATGCTAGCTCGGGCCGAAAGCTATGCCCGGGCAGAGGAGGCTTTTGAGGCCAAGGATAATGAAGCTCGCGACAAGCGACGAGTAGGCAGAGCGGGAAGGCCCGCCGAAGAAAGAAAGCGCACCGAAGCTTGGCCGCGCTCCCGAACTCCCCCTGGTCGCGGGCGAGCCCGGACTCCACCTCAGGCTCGGGGGCGGGAAGCCACCGACGGAAGGGCACACCGAAGTCCCCCCCGACGCCGAAGTCCCCTCCGGCGCCGAAGTTCCCCCCGGCGCCGAGGTTCTCCCCCGCGACGAGGTTCATCTCCGCGCCAAGGTTCTCCCCTCCGACGGCGTTTTCACAGCTACGCCCCCCTCAACGCCCCGAAGGCTCAAGTGCTGCTGGAGATCAAGGGACGACTTCCGGAGCCGGAGAGAATGCGTTCCCATCCCAGCCCAGGAGCAAAGTCAAAGGCCCCCGGGATGGGGGGAGAAGCACGACGGTCCATGTGCCCCCACAGCCGGCTAGGAACAGGAGGAGAACCTCGTCCTAGCGTGAGCAAAGTCGAAGGCCCCGTCCACAAAGGACGGGATGGGGGGAGAAGCGAGGACGACGGTCCTCATGTGCCCCCACAGCCGGCTAGGAACAGGAGGAGAACCTCGTCCTAGCGTGAGCAAAGTCGAAGGCCCCGTCCACAAAGGACGGGATGGGGGGAGAAGCGAGGACGACGGTCCTCATGTGCCCCCACAGCCGGCTAGGAACAGGAGGAGAACCTCGTCCTAGCGTGAGCAAAGTCGAAGGCCCCGTCCACAAAGGACGGGATGGGGGGAGAAGCGAGGACGACGGTCCTCATGTGCCCCCACAGCCGGCTAGGAACAGGAGGAGAACCTCGTCCTAGCGTGAGCAAAGTCGAAGGCCCCGTCCACAAAGGACGGGATGGGGGGAGAAGCGAGGACGACGGTCCTCATGTGCCCCCACAGCCGGCTAGGAACAGGAGGAGAACCTCGTCCTAGCGTGAGCAAAGTCGAAGGCCCCGTCCACAAAGGACGGGATGGGGGGAGAAGCGAGGACGACGGTCCTCATGTGCCCCCACAGCCGGCTAGGAACAGGAGGAGAACCTCGTCCTAGCGTGAGCAAAGTCGAAGGCCCCGTCCACCAAGGACGGGATGGGGGGAGAGGCGAGGACGACGGTCCCCATGTGCCCCCACAGCCCGTTGGGAACAAGAGGAGAACCTCGTCCTAACGTGAGCAAGGTCCAAGGCCGAGCCCCAGAGTCTACGGCAAGCTTCACTGCAGAAGACGAGGTCTCCTTCGGACCTCAGCTTCAACTTCGGTGTCAGCATCAGCGGGAGACGGGATCTCCCCCAAGCGATCATAACCTTGACTGCAAAAGAGGAGGTCTCCCCCGAATCGACTTCGGTTGATGAAGGCAATGTCAACTCCGACCCTGACCACGGGGGGCGACATTGACTCCGGCCTCAACGTCGGCTTCACCAATTTTGGCTGGAAACGAGTCCCACTTCAACTTCAGCGTCAATATTGGCTGGAGATGAGACCTCCCCCGAGCTTCAGCTGCAACAAATGCGGAGCCTGGAAGAAGACTTCGGCAGTCGCCTGTTTTGGTACTCCCTTCCTTCAATTTTTGAACTCGGGAGTGGGGGGGCTACTGTTGGGGATAAATCCCGCTCCTGCC
>QRFJ01006328.1:0-42895 GCA_006176705.1 Cocos nucifera | reverse complement strand
CAAAGGATAATTGGATTACCAGCAAACAGAATAATATTAATTTAGATTTAATTTAATTTAATTTTTTTATTATTAATCATAAAATTAGATTTGAAAATATCAAGATCTAATTTAGATCTGAGAATGTCTCTCGATCCAATCAGATTTGAACGAATCTGACCCAAGAAATCAGGATTTTTTCCTTCATTCAGACTCTTAATGGGAATACGGCTAGAGGGGATCATCCAAGAGGAATAGCTTAGTTGAAATCTGAAGATATATTAAGACAAATCCTAGATGGAGTTCACTGATGCGGAAATGCCAGAAGGAGTGACTAGATGCTGAGAAGAGTTAACGTGATGTCCGACTGATGGAGGATGTTTGGCTAAAGGAGAAGTCTGAAGAGATATTATAGATTTGAAAGGAGAGCCATAAAGTTCGAATAAGAAGTTTCAACATTGTGGGTTGACAAGGAGGATTTGGTCGTTAGAAGAGTTTGGCCGACATAAGAGTCAGGTAGGGAGAATGAGCCACTGGAGGAGTTCGACTATTGAAAAAGTCTGGAAGGGATTTGGCCGTAGAGGAAGAATTTTTTAATCGAAGCTCTTCCTATTACCAATTCATTATTAGGCTAGAGATAGATTAGACTAGACTTCAAATGGGAGCAGGGGTTTATCCCCAACACTAGTCACGCCCCACTCTCGAGTTTAAAATTTGAAGGAAGTACAAAAAGATGACTGTGAACGTCAAGTTTTCTTCTGGGCTCTACATCCATTGAGATGAAATGCATTGGGGAGATCTTATCTTCTACTGAGTTGAGGTATTTGGGAGAGATCTTATTCTTCGGTTGATGTTGAAGATCGAGATGATTCTTATCTACTATTGGAGGTTGAGAGAGATCTTATCTTCTTTTGAAGTTGAAGCTCGAGGAAGATCTTATCTCCTGTTGAGGTTGAGAGAGATCTTACCTTTTTTTGAAATTGAAGCTTGGAGAGATCGTATCTCCAGCTGAGGTTAAGGAGATCTATCTCCTACTGAGGTTGAAGCTTGGGGGAGATCTTATCTTCACCGAGGTTGAAGAGATATTATCTTCTGTTGAAGTTAAAGATGGAGGAGATCTTATCTCAAACTGAGGTTGAAGTTGAAGCTTGGAAGAGATCTTTATCTCCTATTGAGGTTGAGAGAGATTTAATCTCTTCTGAGTTGAAGCTCAGAGGAGATCTTATCTCCTATTGAGGTTGAGAGAGATCTTATCTTTCTTTTGAAATTGAAGCTCGGAGGAGATCTTATCTCCAACCAAGATTGAAGAAGATCTTATCTTTTGTTTGAGGTTGAAGCTCGAGGGAGATCTTATTCCATCGCGAGTTGAAGGAAGATCTTATTATTCTACTGAAGTATGAAGCTTGGGATAGATCTTATTTCCAGCCAAGGTTGAAGGAGATCATATCTTCACGAGGTTGTAGAAGATCTTATCTTCTATTGAAGTTGAAGCTTGGGAGAGATCTTATCTTCAGTCGAGGTTGAAGAAGATCTTATCTCCTATTGAAGTTGAAGCTCAGAGGAGATCTTATCTCCTATTGAGGTTGAGAGAGATCTTATCTTCTTTTGAAATTGAAGCTGAAGGAAAAATCTCAGTTTTTCGGATTAGGTTCATTCCGATCTGATTGGATCAAGAGAGATATTTCAAAAAAATTTTCTTTTAAATCTAGATTAGATCTAAGATATTTCAGATCTAATTTTATAGATCTAATAAAATTAAAAATAAATTAAAATAGATTTAATTTTGTACCTTGTTGTTGGGTAATCAGATTATCCTGTGATGATCCTACTGATTGCCTGAAGTTCTGGATCTAGCCATGCAAGTGCCTGGCCTCTACCAGTATCCACTCGGGCTAGATCTAGAGATCTTCTTCTTCTTTATCACTTCTCCAAATATCAGATTTGGATCTGATTTGGAGGATCTATAAAACTTTTTTGAAGATCGGATATCGTCTCTTGTAGCAGTGCTGCCTTCTTCCTTTCTCGTCACCTTTCTTTTGCCTGGATTGCACCAAAATGGAGCCCAAATTCCCTTGGGCATAGAGAGGAGAGAGGGGACCTAAAGATGGCATGAAGGAGGGAGAGGGGTAGCCTTGTGGCGTGGGCAATGGTCTAAGCTCTCTAAAACTAGGTGCAGACAAGGTTTATATAGATCCTGCTGCACCATGCAGTGCCACATCATTCCGACCAATCACATCATTTCATGCAATCAAATCTAAATTTAATTGGTGGGATGACATCACCTGATCCAATCAGATAAGAGCCCCTCTAAATCATCCTTAGATGGTGCCTAAGACTAATCAAAGTCTAATCTTTGGGACCACCTAGGTAGAAACCTCGAAGTAACTGGAGTCCTATCTATATGGGACTCCAGGTGCCTCTATCCATAAGCGCATGCCTCCCTAGGTGTGCACCCTAGGTCCACCTACTTTTTAGTAGGTTGATTGGTCCAAAATCAATCTCCTATGGGTGCATGACACATGGGCAAATGTCTAAGTGTCAAAGGTCAATGCTTGACCAAAGTCAAAAGACAAGAATTAGCAGGTGACGAAAATGGTAGATGTTGTCTCAAATTTATCTCATAAATTAAAATAATTCTTGTTTGAATTGGACAAATTTCAGTCAGACTAAGTAAAGGTACCTGAGTGAGCACAAACACATTTGGCTTATTCGAGGCAACTTAAAATGATAATTGAAGGAGAACATTAGGCTCAATCGTGTGCTAGCATTATTTTCTTGAACCTAATTGAATCTTATTCCAATCAATTGAACTAGATTAGTCCAATTGATGATATCCAGATCCAAACCCTTATTTGTATGATCCAGTTAGGTTCAATTTTGTATGGTAATGGGATATGTCACGAACTCTATCATCGACATCATTAAAATACCTTTCGATGGATCAGAACTTTTCTGATTTAGACAATTAGAATGATCGATCATCCAAATCATTCTAATTTCTCCCAAAATCCACCAGTGACACCTAGCAATATATGATGGCAACCCATCAGAACTAAAAATGAACCTCTCAGTGCAGCTACCTGTGTGATTAAGTTCTTCTATCTTGAGCCCCAATCAGATTAGGGTTAAGGTGAACTCATCAAATCCTAGTTTCTGCCATATGATTTAATCATTTGATTCAAGTCCGATGTAAAAATCTTAATAGAAACTCTTTCTATTATTTCACTCTGCCATGGCCATGGGCTTATGGACTTGATTCTTATAATCATCATAGGACTGCTCCTCATCTACCGAGATAGATTTCCTCTTGGTGCAATCTAATTCATATAATGAACATACTATAGCCAACATACACCTCAGGATTCTGAATGGCTAGAAAATCGAGTCATGATGTAGTCAAACTATAACACTCTCAAGATGAACTGTCGATGCACCTCAGGTCAAAGAACCAAACACACTACTGTAGCTTCAAACCAGTCATCGATGAGAAGATAGACTTCCTTATGACTGCTCGAGGTGGTCACACTCAGTGCCCTCATTTTCTAACGAGTATCTATACTCTTGCTTTGGTGTCTCTACATCATAGACTCAAGACTCATCTACTATAAAGAAGCGATTGTACACCAACCTTTTGGATCAATCACCATCCTCGTTATGATCTTATGGTCGGAAGCATTTTATGAGTTAATAAGGAAAATTCATATCTTGAATTTTCAACTCTTGAAAATAAGAATTATCATTAACTCAAGGAATGTATCGCAGTCACTAAATACACTTTGTGATTGAAAATAATCCATTTTATTATTTATAATCAAAATATAATTTTGTCCTTAGCAGTGTATAACAAGTGTCAGCCAATTCTGGCTTCTAGGGCACACATATCTAACAAACTCCCACTTGATCTAAAGCCAATTGGCTATAAATCTAAGTCCCATCTTCTCAAAGTGGGCTTCGAACTTCTGCTAGCCCAACCACTTTATATGTGGGTCTACCGCATTGACAGTGGAGTTGACTCTCTTGACCTCAACGTAATCCTTCTCGAGGTAATCGCGGATGAGGTGGTATTGCCGCTTGATGTGCTTGGATTTCTGATGAGACCTCAGCTTCTTAGCAAGGGCTATGGTGCCATTATTGTCGCAGTATAGAGGAATGGCATTTGATGGCATCACTCCGATCTCTATGGTAAACATTTTGTACCAGAATTCCTCCTTCGTAGCTTCTGACGTAGCGATGCATTCTGCTTCCATAGTAGAATTTGCTATCACTGTCTACTTTGAACTCTTCCAACTGACAGCACCACCATTACACACAAACAAACTCTCAAATGTTGATTTTCGATCATCTACATCTGATATAAAATCTGAGTCTGTATATCCCTAGACTTGGAGTTATCCATTACCAAAAACCAACAACATATCCTTAGTTCTTCTCAAGTACTTAAGGATATATTTTACAGAAGTCTAGTGTTCTTCACCTGGATTCTACTGATATCTGCTCGTGATACTCACAGCATGGGCTATATCAGATCATGTACATAACATGGCATACATGAGGCCCCTTATTGCTGAAGCATAAGAAATCTTGCTCATGCATTCTATTTCCTCAGGTGTGCTAGGGCACATCTTTTTGAAAAGATGAATGCCATGTTGAAAGGTACCAAGCCCCTCTTAGAGTTTTCCATGCTAAACCTCTTTAGCACTTCTTCTATGTACATCTTCTGTGAAAGTCCTAGCATCCTATTCGATCTATCTCTATAGACCTTAATTCCTAGAATATAGGATGCTTCTCCTAGGTCTTTCATGGAGAATTCTTTGGATAACCATATTTTAATTATGGTCAATATGAAAATATCATTCCCAATAAGGAGGATATCATCCACGTATAGTTCGAGGAAGACAATAACGCTCCCACTGATCTTTTTGAAGACACATGGTTCCTCCTCGTTCTTGATGAAACCAAACAATTTGATCACATCATTAAAAATGAGTATTTCAGCTTCGAGATGCTTGCTTAAGTCCATATATGGACCTTTGTAGCTTGCATACTTTGTGATCAGTATCACTGGATGTGAAATCCAGCGGCTATTTCATATAAATATCTTTCCCAAGATATCCATTTAAGAATGCCATTTTACGTCCATTTATCATATTTTTAATAATCAAAATAGGCTGCAATAGCAAGCAATGTGCGGATGGATTTAAGCATAGCTATTAGCAAAAAGGTATCCTAATAGTCAATGCCTTCGCGTTGACTATAACCTTTTGCCACTAATCTAGCTTTGAATGTCTCTACATTTCCATCTACACCAATCATTCTCTTATAGATCTATTTACATCCAATAGGTACTATACCGTCTGGTGGATCTACCAAGGTCTAGACTTGATTTGAGTGCACGGAGTCAATTTTTGACTTTATTGCCTCTAACCATTTCTCAGAGTCGATATCTGATATCATCTTATTATAATTTTTGGGATCATCACCATGAACCCCATTACCTACAAGGAATATTTTCTCTATTTTCTTTGAAATAGTACTTAAGTACCTCTCAGGGGGACAGAAAATCCTTTTCAATCTACGAGATGAAGGAGGTAGTGATTGTATTGGCTCAACCTATTTTGATTCCATTTGGTCCTTAGCTCGTTGCTCTTATGAGACTTTCTCCTCGAGCTTGATCTGCTTTCCAATGCCGCTATCTTGAATAAACTATTTTTCAAGAAAGATGTTATATCGGCTCACAATCACATTATGATCTTTTGGAATGTAGAAATAATTTCCTAATGACTCTTTAGGATATCCTATAAATCAAGCTCTAAAGGACCTAACATCAAACTTGTCCACTTGTTATCTTTTGACATGAGTCAGACAATCCCAAATTCTGAGATAACTCATAATTGGTTTCTTACCATGCCATATCTCATATAGTATGGTAGGAATGGTTTTAGAAGGAATCCTATTCAATAAGTATATTATAATTAACAAACTATGTCTCCAAAGAAAATTAGAAAGGTTTATGAAGCTCATCATGGATCGAACCATATCTAATAGGATTCGATTCCTCCATTCTGAAATTTTGTTGAGTTGAGGTGTTCCAGGTGGAGTCCATTAAGAGACTTTATCATTTTCCTTGAGATAGTCTAGGAATTTTTGACTAAGGTATTCACCTCCTCGATCTGATCGAAGAATTTTAATGGGTTTTTCAGTTTGCTATTCTACTTCATGTCTGAATTTCTTGAACTTTTCAAAAGCTTCAAACTTATGTCTCATAAGATACATATACCCATACCTACATAAATCATCGATAAAGGTTATGAAGTAGATAAAGTTGCCTCTAGCTGGTACATCAAATGGGCCGCACACATCAGTATGTACTAGGGCAAGAAGATCCGTGGCCCTTTCCCCATGTCCTACAAAAGGAAGCTTAGTCATTTTGCCATGAAGACAAGATTCATAAATTGGATATGACTCGAAAGTCAAAGGACTCAATAGCCCAATTTTTTGCCAATTTGTTAATCCTATCTTCTACTATATGACCTAGTCTTATGTGCCATAGATATCTATCGTTTGGACTATCCCTAGGTCATTTCATAGCATTCACATTTTGCTTGATATTAAAAATAGATACATCAATATATAACTGGTAAAGACCATTAATAAGGAAACTACTTACAATTTTATTTCTTTCATAAAGAATGTTACAATGGTCCTTAAGAAAACTAATTACATAGCCTTCTAGTGCTTGGCATGAAATAGAAATCAAATTCCTGCTTGCTGCAGGCACATAATAACAATCTTTTAATACTAAGTCTAAATCAGAAAGTAGTCGAAGAGGGTATGTTCCCACGGCCATAGCAGCAACTCTTGCTCCATTTTTGATGTGTAGGATCATCTCACCATCCCTCAGCCTCCTGCTATTTCAAGACCCTGCATGAAAGTGCACAAATGAGCACTAGAATTAGAGTCAAGCACCCAACTAGATGCAGAAGAAACTGTAAGGTTAGACTCAATAATGAGCATACCTCCAGAAGGACCTGCCTCCTTCTTATTCTTCAAGGTGACTAGGTAAGTAGGGCAGTTTCGCTTCCAGTGGCCATCAGTATTGCAATGAAAATACTTTCCTTTGTCAGCGGCCTTCCTCTTCAGCTCTACCTTCTTCTTCATTCCTCCTTCCACCTTTTGCTTTTTCATAGACTTCTTCTTTTCAGAAGACTTTCTCTTAGAAGAAGTCTGTTCTATAACAAGCACTAAGCCTTTAGAATCTTTTATAGAAAGCTCAGTAGTAACCAGCATGTTCATAAGCTCAACTAAGGAATTTTGAAGTTTATGCATATGGTAGTTCATGATGAACTGCCCATATGCATCAGTCAAAGATTGTAGAATTATATCATTCTATAAATTCAGATCCAACTTCACTACGAGCTTCTCAAGCTCTTCCAAATCCTTGATCATCATCAGACAATGATCTTGGACTGACTGCCCATCATGCATTTTAGCTTTGAATAGCCATTTAGTGACTTGATACTTGGCTACATGACTCTATTCACCAAACATCTCTTGTAGGTGAGCCAATATTTGGTGGGCAATCCTGATATCTTCATACTGGCACTGAAGCTCATCAGACATCGAGCCCAATATGTAGTATCTAGCCTTATTATCATCATCCGTCCACTTATCAAGAGATGCTTTCTGTTCAGCAGATGGACGAGCTGGTAAGGTGGGAGGATCCTGGTCCAATACATGAGTTAACTTCTTAGAACCCAAAATGATTTTAAAGTTCCAAAGCCAATCCTTGTAATTGGGTCCGATCAATCTATGGGTGTTCAGAATACGTGCTAGTGGATTGGATGCAAATATTTTGCTGTAGAGAGTCAAAGTTTCTAGTTAGATATTGTAATTAAGACTTGATCAATTTATTTAGAAGTTTTATTTTTAAATAAATTAGCTCTCACTATTTTCTCAAATCCCTACACTCCCTCTGTAGAGATGCAAAAATCTTCATGATTAATAATTTCTAGTGGATGGTGCGATCCTACCAGCTGACTCATCACCTCACCTAACAGTTATTGATGATGGGTTAGCCAATGAGTGAACAACTCTTGTTCAATAATTCTCTAATCATGGTGCACCCAAACTTGATATCTAATTCATGAATCTCACCATGCCCGAAATATTGAAGCACTCCTTAGTTAAGTCAGACCCACCATTTGCATAGATTAGATTTCTAATTGAGTCTCTCACCGTATCCAGAATATTGAGCCCAATCCATTCCAACCCATAGCATCCAATGCCTAATAGACATGGTTGCATCTTCCTGGTGCAACTGAACCACTATAACTATTTGAGAATAATCAACCCTGAGAAGGGCCCGCACATCTACAATGGTGGAAGACTATAGACTTAATCTTTTCTTTGAAAGATTTGATTTAGGTCTCATTAAACTAGACTTGATATAATCATAGCCATTATGACTAACCTAGTGGCATGAGTTAGCTCGGATTATTGGCCACCTCAGATCAGGACTAAGCCAACAAATATGATCAGGTAAGTGAGATCGATGGAAGGGATATGCCATTAACTCGATAAGAATGCATTCAAGTCAAGTAGCTTTCCATTAAAATCCAGTCAGTCGTATCTACCAAACTTATCTTAGACTCCAAATTATTGAGCCAGAACCAATCGAATTAGCCAACAATCCAGACTCTAACCACTGAGCATAATTAGATCTTAGCTTGATCGATAACTTATGTGACTTAATCTTGACCCAGACTTAATCCTATTAGGCTGGTTAATTTAAGCACTCTTGATCCCATCTGATCAACACTTGATTCAATTTGATCAACCGCTTAGACCTAATTGAACTACCCAAGTCTGAACCCAATTTTATGAATATATCTTAAATCTTAAATTCTTAATTTTAGACCTAATATATTTTATAATCTTAATTTTTAATTAAGTTATGGCTCACAAACAAAACATGTAAATAAAATCCTAGGGTTTTAGGATCTAGGATTTTGCAAAAAATAAGTTCTTGAGTCATGGTGTAGTCAAACTAGGGTTTTGCAAAAATTGAGTCATGGTGTAGTCAAACTATAATACTCTTAAGGTGAACTGCCGATGTACCTTAGGTCAAAGAACCAGACACACCATTGCAGCTTCAAGCCAGTCATCAATGAGAAGATAGACTTTCTTATGACTGCTCGAGGTGGTAATGCTTAGTGCCCTCATTCTCTAACGAGTATCTGTACTCTCGCTCTGGTGTCTCTACACCATAAACTCAAGACTCATCTACTATAAAGAAGCGATTGTACACCAACCTTCTGGATCAATCACCATCCTCATGATGATTTTACAATCGGAAGCATTTTATGAGTTAATAATGAAAATTCATGTCCTGAGTTTTCAACTCTTGAAACTAAGAATTATCATTAACTCAAGGGATGTATCACAGACACTAAATACATATTATGATAAAAGATAATCCATTTTATTATTTATAGTCTAAACTATAATTTTGCCCTTAGAAGTGCATAACAAGTGTCAGCCAATTCTGGCTTCTAAAGCACACATATCTAACAGAAGCTCGAGGGAGATCTTATATGAAGCCGAGGTTGAAGTTGATCTTATCTCCTACTGAGGTTGAAGCTCGGAAGAGATCTTATCTCCACCCAAGGTTGAAGGAGATCTTATCTTCTATTGAAGTTGAAGCTTGGGGGAGATCTTATCTCCAGCCGAGGTTGAAGGAGATCTTATCTTCTATTAAAGTTGAAGATCGGAGGAGATCTTATCTCCAACCGAGGTTGAAGCTCGGGGGAGATCTTATCTCCAATCGAGATTGAAGGAGATCTTATCTCCGATTGAAGTTGAAGCTCAGGGGAGATCTTATCTTCAGTCGAGGTTGAAGCCCAGGGGAGATCTTATCGTCTGCCGAGGTCAAAGAAAATCCTATCTTCTATTAAAGTTGAAGCTTGGAGATCTTATCTGTAGCTGAGGTTGAAGCCCGAGGAAGATTTTATCTCCAGCCGAGGTTGAAGCTCGAAAAAGATCTTATCTCCAACTGAGGTTGAAGGAGATCCTATCTTCTATTGAAGTTGAAGCTCGGGGGAGATCTTATCTTTAGTCGAGGTTGAAGCTCAGAGGAGATCTTATCTCCAGTCGAGGTTGAAAGAGATCCTATCTCCTGTTGAAGTTGAAGCTTGAGGAAGATCTTATCTTCAGTCGAGGTTGAAGGAGATCTTATCTCCTATTGAAGTTGAAGCTCGGAAGAGATCTTATCTCCAACCGAGGTTGAAGGAGTCGAGGTTGAAGGAGATCCTATCTTTTATTAAAATTAAAGCTCGGGCGAGATCTTATTTCCTATTGAGGTTGAGAGAGATCTTATCTTCTTTTGAAGTTAAAGCTCGAAAGACATCTTATCTCTAGTCGAGGTTGAAGAAAATCTTATCTCCTACTAAGGTTGAAGCTCAAGGAAGATCTTATCTCCAATTGAGGTTGAAGGAGATCTTATCTTCTATTGAAGTTGAAGCTCAGAAAAGATCTTATCTCCAGCCGAGATTGAAGGAGATCTTATCTTCTGTTGAAGTTGAAGCTCGAAGGAGATCTTATCTCTAGTCGAGGTTGAAGGAGATCTTATCTCCTATTGAAGTTGAAGCTTGGGGAAGATCTTATCTCTAGTCAAGGTTGAAGCTCGGGGGAGATCTTATCTCCAGTCGAGGTTGAAGAAGATCTTATCTCCTATTGAGGGGGGAGATCTTATTTCCAATCGAGATTGAAGCCTAGGATAGATCTTATCTCTAGTCCATGGTGAAAGAGATCGTATATTCTATTGAAGTTGAAGTTTGGGGAAGATCTTACTTTCAGTTAAGATTGAAGTCTGGGGGAGATCTTATCTCCAGTCAAGTTTGAAGCTCAGAGGAAATCTTATCTCCAGCCATGGTTGAAGAAGATCCTATATTCTGTTGAAGTTGAAGCTCGAGGAAGATCTTACCTCCAATCGAGATTGAAGCATGGGGGAGATCTTATCTCTAGCCAAATTTGAAGCTCGGGAGAGATCTTATCTCCAATCGAGGTTGAAGGAGATCCTATCTTTTGTTGAAGTTGAAGCTTGGGGGAGATCTTATCTCCAACCGAGGTTGAAGCTTGGAAAAGATCTTATCTCCTATTGAAGTTGAAGCTCAGGGGAGATCTTATCTTCAGTCGAGGTTGAAGGAGATCTTATCTCCTGTTGAGGTTGAAATCGGGAGAGATCTTATCTTCAGCTAAGTCAGGGCCTCTCTTCTCACCTTGTCTAAAATGACTGAGGCCTTCGACTTTGTTCACATTAGAATAAGGTTCTCCTCCTATTCCCTAATGGATTGTAGGGGCACATAAGATCCATTATTGGGGCCTCTCTTCTCACCTCATCTAAAATGAAGCGAGGCCTTCGACTTTGTTCACATTAGGATGAGGTTCTCCTCCTGTTCCTAATGTACTATAGGGGCACATAAGGGCCATTATCGGGGGCTCTCTTCTCACCTTGTCTAAAATGAACAAGGCCTTCCACTTTGCTCATGTTAGGATGAGATTCTCCTCCTGTCGAAGCCTCTCTTCTCACCTCATCTAAAATGAACGAGGCCTTCGACTTTGCTCATGTTAGGACGAGGTTCTCCTCCTATTCCTAATGGACTGTAGGGGCACATTAGGACTATTGTCAGGGCCTCTCCCCTCATCTCATCTAAAATGAATGAGGCCTTCAACTTTGCTCATGTTAGGAAGAGGTTCTTCTCTTATTTCTAACGAACTGTAGGGGCACATTAGGGCCATTGTTGGAGCCTCTCTTCTCACCTCGTCTAAAATGAATGAGGCCTTCGACTTTGTTCACATTAGGATGAGGTTCTTCTCCTGTTCCTAATGGGCTATAGGGGCATAAAAGGATCATTGTCGGGGCCTCTGTTCTCACCTCGTCTAAAATGAACGAGGCCTTCGACATTGCTCACATTAGGACGAAGTTCTCCTCCGATTCCTAACGGGCTGTAGGGGCGCATTAGGACCATTATCAGGATCTCTCCCCTCATCTCATCTAAAATGAACGAGATCTTCGACTTGCTCATGTTAGGGTGAGGTTCTCCTTCTATCCCTATCATGCCAATAAAGATACAAATGGACCATTGAATGGACCTCTTTCCTTCTCCTGTCTTAAATAATCAGAGGTCTTCAACTTGCTCGTGTTAGGATGAGGTTCTTCTCCTATTTCTAACATGGCAATAAGAATACAAATGGGCCATTGAATGGGCCTCTCCCCTCCTTCTATCTTAAATAATCGGAGATCTTTGACTTGCTCATGTTAGGACGAAGTTCTCCTTCTATTCTTAACATGACACTAGGGGGCACAAATGGATCGTGGAATGGGCCCTCTCCCTTCTTCTTGTCTTAAATAACTAGAGGTCTTCAACTTGCTCATGTTAGGATGAGGTTCTCCTCCTATTTTCTAACATGGCACTAGGGGCACAGATGGGCCATTGAATGGGCCTCTCCCTCCTCCTATCTTAAATAATCGAAAGTCTTTGACTTGCCCATGTTAGGATAAGGTTCTCCTCCGATTCCTAACACGGCATTAGGGACAACGGATGGACCATTGAATGGGCCTCTTCCCTCCTCCTATCTTAAATAATCGAAGATTTTTGACTTGCTCATATTAGGATGAGATTCTCCTCCTGTTCCTAACATAGCATTAGGGGCATAGATGGGCTATTGAATGGGCCTCTCCCCTCCTCCTATCTTAAATAACCAAAGGTCTTCGACTTACTCATGTTAAGAAGAGGTTCTCCTCCTATTTCTAACATACCACTAGGGAGACAGATGGGCCATTGAATGGGCCTCTCTTCTTCTCCTATCTTAAATAATTAGAGGTCTTTGACTTGCTCATGTTAGGATGAGGTTCTTCTCCTATTCCTAACATGGCCACTTTTGATTACTTCTTTCCTGTCGTCATATAATTTTTGCACCAAAAAATAATAATGTTAAGATGGAGGAGTTTTATTGAAGAAAAATTACTGGTAGTACATTCTCAGATTTTCTAAATTCCAAGATTGTGGGAGCATTGTTCCTCTGAGCTCCTTCAGGCAATAAGCTCCGAGTCACATGACCTCCTCTATTTCATATGGGCCTTCTTAATTTGGGGCAAGCATTCCTTGGCTCTGAGGCTAAGAGATGGTGGCTCGTCGAAGCACTAAGTCCCTCAAAGATAGTGTTGATGATGTCGAGAGATGACCGATCTCCTTGTTCCTCCCTCCTTGGTGGTTCTAACTGTGACAGTGCCCTCGACCGATCTTCTCTTGCTTCAGATCAATGTCTGAGGAATCGATCTAGCCGACTTCTTCTGATGAGCTTCTCGATCTCATCTTGGAGCTGAATACATTCTTTAGAATCATGGCTGTGGTCACAATGGTAGAGGCAGTATTTTCTAGGATTACACTTGCCAAGCTAAGTGCGCATCCTTTTAGGCCTCGGTAGTTGCTCCTTTATCTCCATCACTACATGCATTTTTGGAGCACTGAGGGGGGCATAGTTGTGAAACCTTCTGGGGGGAGAACTTCATCGTGCCCTTCTATTAGGGCTTCTTTGATGATGAGCTCGAGGAGGAGTTTGGGCTCGCTTGTACTCGGGGGAAGTCCATGAGCACGATCGAACTTCATTCGATCCTCCATCAGCCATGGGTTTATTAGTCTCGCCCACCTGTCGCTCTTCTATGGCTTTCTCATCTTTCAATTTGAAGGCTTCTTCCACTCAGACATATCCTTTAGTCCGAGCTAACAGATCAGCAAAATCCTTAGGGTACTTCTTCTCTAGGAAGAACAGTAAATTATTCTTCTGAAGGCCATCCTTGAGTGCGTCATTGCAACAGACTGGTCCAAGTTTTGGACCTCCAATGTAGTAGTATTAAACCAAGTGACATAAGCTTGGATAGATTTCTCTTCCTTCTACTTGATATTCATTAAAAAATTTGAACCTCGATGGGGATGCCGACTGCTAACAAAATGAGCCACAAACTGATAGCTTATCTAGTCAAAGAAGAAGATCGTACCCAACTTCAATGTTGAGTACCAGTTTCTTGCTTCTTCCTTTAAGGTAGATGGAATAGCTCGACATAAGATGGCATCTGGTGTGCCATGGAGCAGCATCATGGTCTGGAAGGCCTTTAGATGATCGATTGGATCAGAGGTTCTATCATAGCATTCAAATTGGGGAAGCTTAAAGTTTGGCAGAATGGGCCCTTGCATAATTCGGGGAGAGAAATAGGGATCGATGCAGACATCGTCATGGTGAGCCAGGGCAATATGGCAGAGTTCCTCAATCCGCTGGTCTATCTCCTACAGTTTTTGATTGAGGATGTCATCTCGATCGTAGATCTTGGAAGACTTCCAACTATAGATGGAGAAGATCTTTTTTGAAAAAGAATCATGATACGAACAAGGATCCTCTGCTCTCTATTTTTTCTTCTAAGGGGTGATGGGTATGCTAGCCTAAGTGCTCCTCCTTGGGATCGATTTTTAACATTCTGATGATGGGTTTTCTAGTGAAACCACCATCGGGGGTTGCTGCATGGCCTGCACCATTTCGATGAGGCACTAAATCTGCTGCATCAGTAGATTAAACTACTCTGGATCTATCATGGCTATCGGTGGAGGAGGAGATTGAAGCACTAGTGATAGAGCAGAAATGAATGGATCTGACTCAAATCTGGCAGCAAAAGTGGTAAATCTTCATGTAGTCATCTTCTTTGGAGGCATTTCTTGAGATTGAGCGAGAGGAGGAAGATGAACCTTGAAGAAGAAGATCCACAAGGTTGTTTGAGCACTCCTTTAAGAACAAGGGTACCCTAGTAATAGAGAGCCCTTCCTCTAACGCCAATCCTATTGGTGCAGAATTTGGTTAATACCATATCGAACTAGAGTTGAGGAAGAAGAGGTCACCGTCGGTGACCTGCAAAATAAAGTCCTATCTGGAGTCAGTGGTGGTGGCTTCAGCAGGATCCTCCGACGATCAAGTCAGCTCTTCTGGCCAACAGAAATAGAGTGCTCAGAAAAGAATTCAGCATAATTTTAGAAAGAAGAAGAGAGTCTGACTAATGGAGTTCGACTGGTGGAGAAGTCCAGAAGGAGTCCACTGAAGGAATCCAGATGGAGTTTGACTGATGGAGAAGTCCAAAAGAACTCCGACTGATGGAGAAGTTTGAAAGGAGTCTGACTAATGAAGAAGTCCGAAAGGAGTCTAACTGATGGAGAAGTTTGACTAAAGGAGAAGTCTGGGAGATGTTCAGTTGAAGGAGAAGTCCGAAAGAAGTTCAACCACTGGAGGAGTCCGAGAGGGGTTCGGCCGCTGGAGGAGTTCGACCACTAGAGGAGTTTGGAAGGGATTCAACTGCTGGAGGAGTTTGACAGCTGAAGAAGTTTGGAAGGGGTTTGGCTGTTGGAGAAAGAATTCTCGATCGAAGCTCTTCCATGATTACCAGTTACATTAAGCTAAGCATCAGATTGGACTTCGACGGGAGCGGGGTTTATCCCCAACAATCATGTTTCTAATTAAGGCATTCTCCTTAGCCGTCCAATCATAAGAATGAAGTAGGATTTAAAGGCCCTCTCCTTCCATTCGATGGGGTGTTCTTATGATGTGTAGGGGTGCTGCACGTTCGTCCTTAATCAGAAATCTAAAATTTATTTTCTACAAAATTCTAGATCCTGAAACCTTAGAATTTTATATACATATTTTGTTTATGAACTCTAAACTTAATTAAGAATTAAGATTATGAAATATATTAGGTCTAAAATTGAGAATTTTCATATCTAAGACATATTCATAAAATTGGCTTCGACTTGGGTAGCTCAATTAGGTTTGGCAATTGATCAAACTGAATCAAGAGTTGGTTAGATGGGATCAAGAGTGCTTAAATTGACCAGCCTAATAGGATTAAGTCTGGGTCAAGGTCGAGTCACATGAGTGATCGATCGAGTTAAGACCTAATTAGGCTCAGTGGTTAGAGTCCGGATTGTAGGCTAATCCAATTGGTTCTGGCTCAATAATTTAGTGTCTAAGGTAAGTTTGGCAAATATGACCGATTGGTTTTTAATTGGAAGCTACTGGACTCGAATGCATTCTTGTTGAGTTAATGGCATATCCCTTCCATTGGTCTTACTTATCTGATCATATTTGTCAGCTCAGTCCTGATCTAAGGTGGCTAACAATCCAAGCTAACCCATGCCACTAGGTTAGTTATAATGGTTATGGCTATGTCAAGTCAAGTTTAAAGAGACCTAAATCAAATCTTCCTAAGAAAAGATTAAGTCTAAGGTCATCCACCATTGCAGATGTACGGTCCCTTTTCGGAGTTGATTGTTCTCGGCTGATCACAGTGGTTCAGTTGCACCAAAAAGATGCAACCATGTCTATTAGGCATTGGATGCTATAGACTGGAGGATAGATTGGGCTCAATATTTTGGATACAGTGAGAGACCCAATTAGGAATCCAATCTATGCAAATGGTGAGTCTGACATAACTAACGAGTAGATCAATATTTTGGAAATGGTGAGATTCATGAATTGGAGACCAAGCCTGGGTGCATCATGATTAGAAAATCATTGGACAAGAGTTGTTCCCTCATTGGCTAACCCATCATCAATAACTATTAGATGAGGTGATGAGTCAGTTTGTGGGACTACACCACCTACTAGAAATCAATAATCATAGAGATTTTTGCATCTCTATAGAGAAAATATAGGGATCCGAGAAAATAGTGGGAGCTAATGTGTTTAAAAATCAAACTCCTAAATAAATTGGTCAAGTCTTAATTACAAAATCTAACTAGAAACTTTGACTCTCTATAGGAAAAATAAAAATGTCTGCGTCCAACCCACTAGCCCGTATCCTAAACACCCATAGACTGACTGAACCCAATTATAAGGATTGGCTCCGAAACTTCAAAATTATTTTAGGTTTCGAAAAGTTGACTTATGGATTGGACCAGGATCCCTCCACCTTACCTACTCATCCGTCCACTGAACAGAGAGGGTCTCTTGACAAATGGATGGATGAAGATAATAATGCCAGATACTACATGTTGGGCTCGATGTCTGATGAGCTTCAGCATCAACATGAAGATATCAAGACTACCCACCAAATGTTGGCTCACCTACAAGAGTTATTTGGTGAACAGAGTCGCACAGCCAAATATCAGTTCACTAAATGACTGTTTAAGGCTAAAATGCATGATGGGCAATCAGTCCAAGATTATTGTCTCATGATGATCAAGGACTTGGAAGAGATTGAGAAGCTCGGAATGAAGTTAGATCATGATCTATAAAATGATATAATTGTACAATCCTTGACTGATGCGTATGGACAGTTCATCATGAACTATCATATGCATAAACTTCAGAATACTCTGGCCAAGCTTATGAATATGCTGGTTACTGCTGAGCTTTCTATGAAAGGTTCTAAAGGCTCAGTACTTGCTATGGAACGAACTTCTTTCAAAAAAAAATTTTTTAAAAAAAAGAAAAAGTCTATTAAAAAGTAGAAGGTGGAAGGTGGAAAGAAAAAGAAGGCAGAGCTAAAGAAGAAGACCACTGACAAAGAAAAGTATTTTTATTATAATACTGACGGCCACTAGAAGCGGAACTGCCCTACATACTTAGCCACCCTGAAGAATAAGATGGAGATAGGTCCTTCTGGAGGAATGCTCGTTATTGAATCTAACCTTACGATTTCTTCTGCATCTAGTTGGGTCCTTGACTCTGATTCTAGTGCTCATTTGTGCACTTCCATATAGGGTCTTGAGGATAGCAGGAGGCTGAAGGATGGTGAGGTGATCCTACACGTTGAAAATGGAGCAAGGGTTGCTACTGTGGCTATGAAAATCTATCCTCTTCGACTACCGTCTGGCTTAGATTTAGTACTTAGAAATTATTATTATGTGTCTGCCGCAAGTAGGAATTTAGTTTCTATTTCATATTTAGCATAAGAAGGCTATGTAATTAGTTTTTTTAAGGACCATTGTAATATTCTTTATAAAAAAAATATAATTACAAGTGGTTTCCTCATTAATGATCTCTATCAGTTACATATTGATGTATCTATCTTTAATATCATACAAAATATGAATGCCATAAGATCAAAATGACCTAGGGATAGTCCAAACGATAGGTATCTATGGCATCTAAGGCTAGGTCATATAGCAGAAGATAGGGTTAACAAATTAGAGAAAATCGGGCTATTGAGTCCATTGACTTCTAAGCCATATCCAATTTATGAATCATGTCTTCAAGGAAAAATGACTAAGCTCCCTTTTGTAGGACTTAGGGAAAGGGCCACAAAACTACTTGCCCTAGTACATACTGATGCATGCGGCCCATTTGATGTGCCAGCTAGAGGCAACTTTGACTATTTCATAATCTTTATCGATGATTTATCTCAGTATGGGTACGTGTATCTTATGAGATACAAGTTTGAAGCCTTTGAAAAGTTTAAGAAATTCAGACATGAAGTTGAAAAGCAAACTGGAAAATCCATTAAGGTTCTTTGATCAGATCAAGGAGGTGAATACCTTAGTCAAAAATTCCTGAACTATCTCAAGCAAAATGGCATAGTCTCTCAATGAACTCCACCTGGAATACCTCAACTCAATGGGATTTCAGAATGAAGGAATCGGAACCTATTTGATATGGTCCGATCCATGATGAGCTTCATAGATCTCCTTAATTTTTTTTGGAGACATAGTCTGTTAACTACTATATATTTATTGAATAGGATTCCCTCTAAAACTATTCCTACCACACCATATGAGATATGGCATGGTAAGAAACCAAGTCTCAGTCATCTCAGAATTTGGGGTTGCTCGGCTTATGTCAAAAGACAACAAGTGGACAAGTTAGACTATAGGTCCTTTAGAGCTCGATTCATAGGATATCCTAAAGAGTCATTAGGATATTATTTCTACATTTCAGAAGACCACAATGTGATTGTGAGTTGGCATGCCATTTTTTTTGAAAAATAGTTTATTCAAGATGGCGGAATTAGAAAGCAGATCAAGCTTGAGGAGAAAGTCTCATAAGAGCAACAAGCTAAGGACCCTATGGAACCAAATTAGGTTGAGCCAATACAATCACCACCTCCTCCGCCTCATAGATCGAAAAGGGTTTTCCATCCTCCTGAGAGGTACTTAGGTACTATTTTAGAGAAAGTAGAGAAAATATTCCTCGTAGGCAATAGGGTTCATGGTGATGATCCCAAAACCTATGATAAGGCAATATTGGATATCGACTCCAAGAAATTATTTGAGACAATGAAGTCAGAAATTGACTCGATGCACTCAAATCAAGTCGGACCTTGGTAGATCCACCTAAAAGTATAGTACCTATTGGGTGTAAATGGATCTACAAGAGAAAGATTGGTGTAGATGGAAATGTGGAGACATTCAAAGCTAGATTAGTGGCAAAAGGGTATAGTCAGCATGAAGGCATTAACTATCAGGATACCTTTTCGTCAGTAGCTATGCTAAAATCTATCCGCACATTGCTTGCTATTATAGCTTATTTCGATTATGAAATATGGCAAATGGATGTGAAAATGGTGTTCTTAAATGGATACCTTGAGAAAGATATCTATATAGAACAGCCATTAGGTTTCACATCTAGTGATGTTGATCACAAAGTATGCAAGCTGCAAATGTCTATATATGGACTTAAGCAAGCATGTCAGAGCTGGAATACTCATTTTAATGATGTGATCAAATTATTTGGTTTCATCAAGAATGAGGAGGAACCATGTATTTTCAAAAGGATTAGTGGGAGCGCTATTATCTTCCTCGTTCTATATGTGGATGATATCCTTCTTATTGGAAATGATATTTTCATGTTGACCATAGTTAAAATATGGTTATCTAAAGAATTCTCCATGAAAGACCTAGGAGAAGCAACCTTCATTCTAGGAATTAAAATCTATAGAGATAGACCGAATAGGATGCTAGGTCTTTCACAGAAGATGTACACAGAGGAAGTGTTAAAGAGGTTTAGCATGGAAAATTCCAAGAGGGAATTAGTACCCTTCAAACATGGCATTCATCTCTCCAAAAAAATGTGTCCCAACACATCTGAGGAGATTGAACACATGAGCAAGATCTCTTATGCTTCAGCAATAAGAAGCCTCATGTATGCCATGTCATGTACACGACCTGATATAGCCCATGCTGTGAGTGTCACGAGCAGATATCAGTCAAATCAGGTGAAGAACACTAGACTACTGTGAAATGTATCCTTAGGTACTTAAGAAGAACTAAGGATATATTATTGGTTTTTGTTGATGGAGAACTCCAAGTCCAGGGGTATACAGACTCGAATTTTATGTCCAATATAGATGATCGAAAGTTGACATCTGGGAGTCTGTTTGTGTGCAATGGTGGTGCTGTCAGTTGGAAGAGTTTCAAGCAGACAGTAATAGTAGATTCCATCATAGAAGCAGAGTACATCACTACGTCAGAAGTTGTGAAGGTGGCATTCTAGTACAAGAAGTTTGCCATAAAAATCAGAGTGATGCCATCGCATGCCATTCCTCTATACTATGACAATAATGGCACCATAGCCCTAGCTAAGGAGCTGAGGTCTCATCAGAAATCCAAGCACATCGAGCGGTGATACCACCTCATCCGCGACTACCTCGAGAAAGATTACATCTAGGTCAAGAGAGTCGACTCCATAGACAATGCGGCAGATCCACTCACAAAGTCATTGGGCCAGCAGAAGATCAAAGCCCACCTTGAGAAGATGGAACTTAGATTTATAGCCAATTGGCTTTAGATCATGTGGGAGTTTGTTAGATATGTGTGTCCTAGAAGCATGATTGGCTGATACTTGTAATACACTTCTAAGGACAAAATTATAATTTTAACTATAAATAATAAAATAGATTATTTTCTATCATAATGTGTATGCCAAAGTGTCTGTGATACATCCCTTGAGTTAATGGTAATGATAGTTCACATTTTCAAGAGTTGAAAATTTAAGACATGAATTTTCATTACTAACTCATAAAATGCTCCCGACCGTAGGATCATCATAAGGATGGTGATTGATCGAAAAGGTTGGTGTACAATCGCTTCTTTAGGATAGATGAGTCTTGAGTCTATGGTGTAGAGAAACCGAAGCAAGAGTACAGGTACTCGTTAGAGAATGAGGATACTGAGCGTGACCACCTTGAGCAGTCATGAGGAAATCTACCTTCTCATCGATGACTGGCTCAAAGCTGTAGTGGTCTGTTTGGTTCTTTGACCTAAGGTGCATCGGTAGTTCATTTTGAGGGTGTTATAGTTTGACTACACCATAACTCGATCTTCTAGCCATTCGGAATCCTAAGGTATATTTTGGCTATAGCATGTTCATTGTAGAAATTGGATTGCACCAATAGGAGATCTATCTACCTCGGTAGAAGAGGAACAGCCCTATAATGATCATAAGAATCAAGTCCATAAAGCCCATGGCCATGGTAGAGTGAAATAATAGAAAGAGTTTCTATTAGGGTTTTCATATTGGACTTGAATCGAATGATTAATTCATATGACGGATATTAGGGTTTGATGAGATCACCTTAATCCTAATCCGATCGGGGCTCAAGATAGAGAAGCTTAATCACATAGAAAACTATATCGAGAGGTTCACTTTTAATTCTGATGGGTTGCCATCATATGCTGCTAGATGTCACTGGTGGATTTTGGGAGCAATTAGAATGATTTGGATGATTAATCATACTAATTGTTTGAATCAAAAAGTTTTGATCCATTAGAAGGTGTTTCGATGTTGTCGATGATAGAGATCATAATATATCCCATTATCATACGGAACTAAACCTAACTGAGTCACACAAATAAGGGTTTAGATTTGGATATCATCAATTGGATTAATCCAATTCAATTGATTTGAATAAGATTCGATTAGGCTCAAGAAAATCGTACAAGCACATGATTGAGCCTAATATTTTTCTTTAACAATCATTAAAACTTGTCTCAAATGAGCCAAATGTATTTGGGCTCACTCAAGAACCTTTACTTGATCTAACTGGAGCTTGTCTAGGTTAAAAAAGAGTTGTCTTAATTTATGAAATAAATTTAAGATAACACCTTCCATTTTTCATCACCTGCTAAATCTTGTCTTTGGACTTTGGTCAAATGTTGACCTTTGACACTTAAACATCTGCCCATGTGTTATGCTCCCATAGGAGAAAACCTTAGCCCTTGTCTCTCTACTAAAAAGCAGACATGCAAGGGGCACATGCCTAGGGAGGCGTGCACCCCATAAGGATAATATTTGGAGTTTCATATAAATGGGACTCTAATTGCTTCAGGGAATCAAACTAGATGGCGCTAAGAAGACTTGTTTGACCTATTCTGGGCACCATCTAAGGAGAGTTTAGAGGGACTCTAATCTGATTAGATCAAATGATGTCATCCCACCAATCAGATTTAGATCTAATTGCACAAAGGGTCGTGATTGGCCAGGATGATGTGGCACTGCATGGCACAGCAGGGTCTATATAAACCCTATCTATGCCTAGAATAAAGAGCTTCTACCCTTAGCCCTTGCCACAAAGCTTTTCTCCCTCCTTCTCCATGCCACCCTCTAGTCCTCTCTCTCCTCTCTATGCTTAAGAGGTTTTGGGCATGAGTTAGGTGTGATCCAAGCAAGTGAAAGATGATAGAAAAAAAAGAAGGCAGCACTACTACAAGAGACAATGATTGTTCTTCAAAAGCGTTTTTGAAGATCTTTAAGATCAGATCTAGATCTAATTTTTGGAGGATTGATTGAGAAGAAGAAGATCTCCAGACTCTATCTGAGTGGATACTGATAAACATCATAAATTCATTAATAAAAGTATTAATTTATTAATTAATTTATATTAATTTTTAAGAATTATTAATCAATTTATATATAATTTTTGAAAAATTCATATTTTTATTAATTAAAAAATTAATTAAAAAATAATAAAAATTAATAAAAATTAAAAAAATAAAATTTTACTGTCAATAGAAAGAGCTCATTTTACTGATCACAATGAAATAAATTTCAAGTAAAACGGAGCTAAAATGGAAAAGATATGAATTTTGAAATATATAAAATAAATAAAAATTAAATAAAAAAAAAGAAAATGGCTCAGCCGGCTCCGTAAGCCGAGCCACCAAGCCAAGCCAAGCCATCAAGCCGACTCAGCCATTGAAGCCATCAGCCGGTCCACGATCTAGGCGTGGACCGCCAGCTCAGCAAATTCCGGCGAATCAGAGATTGCCACGTGGTGGACCTAGACCCCTTAAGGGTCTACAGAAATTTATCGCGGCTCACAAGGGTAATTTAGTCTTTTCGTCCGACAACAGCGGCGCTGATTGGTTGCGGTGTGCGGTGCGGCCGGTCCACGCGGTCCATGGGAACAGTTATTGCGCGATCGGACGGATGTGGTTGTTTGCGGTCAGGATCGGACGGCTGTGGTTGCTTCCGAATTTTATTCAGATACAAACATCACGCGGATCACCATCGGACGGCAGCGCTCGATCCAGGCGATGATCCGACGGTCCAGAATGCTGCCGGCGGTGATCAAGACTCCCGAAGCGCGATTTGCGGCCAGATTTCCTCGATCAAGCGCGATCCAACGGCCAGAATTTAATCCGACCCGATCTGAGCTTATCTGCATCCGATTTTGATGATTTTTGGACCGTTGGATTCCTATTGAACGGCTGGATTTTATCAGATTTATCAGAGTCATATCAGAGCTATTTTGATTCAAATTTTATCCAAATTTATTTGTATTTTGATGATTACAAAGGCATTAGTCCCATATTGCCTTTAGAAAAAATATCCAGCCCTCCTAGCTCTATAAAAAGGACCCCAGGCCATCAGAAATCAACATCTCCGATCAAGGTGAAGCTTTGGTACAGGGCGAAGCCAGGCTATGGGTTAAAGGCTGCTTCGAAGCAACGGGTGCCGAGAAGAAGAGCCGAGCTTCTACACCATCTTTCTGCCAATGCCGATCCAAGATCAGAGATCAGGCTATTTTATTTTATTTCTTTTTAAATTCTTATGTATTTAAATTCTAAAATTTTAATTAATAAAAATTTTATTTTTGCATTTTAATTTCTTGCTTTTTATTTTTATTGTAATTTAATTTCTGCACTTTAATTATTATTTTTTTTGCAAGTAGATGCTAAGATCTAATTAGTAGATCTTAGTACCAAGTTTAAATTCCTGCACCTTTTAATTTTTATTTTCAATCTTCCGACTTCACTTTTTATTTCCAAAATTCAAATCATTTTCTTTTTCTTTTAAAAATCAAAGATTTCAAATCTAAAAACACTACCTTCCCTGTGGATTCGACCCGACTCACTACTATCTACGCATTTTCAATGATTTTAAGAAGTCGGATTAAACTGATAAACACGGTGTCTTAACGACAGCATCGCGTCCCTATCAAGTTTTTGGCGCCGTTGCCGGGGAAGGTTTTTGATTTTTGATTTTGATTTCTTTGATTTATTAAAAATAATTTCGGCAAATTTTTGGCGCCGTTGCCGGGGAAGGCATTAATTTCTTTGATTTCTTTGATTTTTTTTAATATTGCTTACTAATTTTTTTTATTTATTTTGTAGAAAAAAAAGGAGAAAACGAAGAAAGCATCTAATTTTGGTGAGATCAATCCTAACCCTAGTCCTCTTTTCTTTTTATTTATTTATTTATTTATTTTATTTTTAAATTAATTTAAAAAATATTCATTTAAACCTAATTAAAAGCCTCATGATAAGATTAGAAACCCTAACTGTTTAGAGCATGCATCATATTAGTTTTATTTTTATTTTTATTTTTATTTTTTTTGGTGATTGCTGGAAGCAAGGTAAGCCTTTCAGAATTCAATTAGTTGCATGCATCTAGTTTAAATTGCATAAAATCCTTTGATTGAATTTTTTTTCTTCGTGCATATTCATATTAAATCAAATTAAGGGCACAACCCAATTAAACAAGATAAGGTGGGGATTTGATCACCCTTCCTTAGCCCACAAACAACCAACCAGCATCCTGCATTGACCTAAGCCTTTAATTTTAAAATCAATTAGACATCAACCCTAGGAACTCGAGCTCAATAGGATAAGGAATCCTAAGAGTTGAACCGGGTTAGGATAAGTCAATTTGACTGGTGTCTAGGAAAGTGGTTCAGGGACGATTGGGCCCGAAGGAAGGTGGTTTCTAATTGGTTCCGTTCGCTTACCTGGCCAAGCACAATTGGTGTCTAAGGCAAGCAACGGGGGGACTCCCACCGACCTTACACTTACCTGGCTAGTTGATTGGCTAATCCTACACTTGGAGGGCTTGAAGGTGACCTTGGCAGTTAGGAGCTGTCTAGATCTAGGATAACCCTTAGTCAGGATTGATTGACCAACTTGATTGCTAACCAACATTAGATCTAATTAAACCGAATTCTTCTCTTTCTTCTTAGTTCTAGGACTCCTTAGGACCTCTTCTTTAGAACTCTTTTTTCTTTCTTCTCCTTTCTCCTCTAAAAATAAAATAAAATAAAAATTAAACTAACTAAAAATTAATAATTAAATTAAATTAAATTAAATTAAAATTAATAAATAAAAATAATTAAAAAAAATTAATTTTTAATATAATAAAATAATAATAATAATAATAATAAAAAAAAATATTCTAAAAATTTTTAAACCATACATTAGGGTTACACTAATACATGCATGGTAGGAAATCGCTTTTTCTGATTTAGTTGAACTTAATTGAATGGTTGATTCACATTAAACATAATAATCAAATGGCTAATATAAATCTAATAGTCCAAAAATTAGATAAAGTTGACCTTCTTGATCAGAAAATAGATCAACTCCTAACCCTAGGTCAACAATCTTCTAATTATCAGGAGAGTTATTCAATCTGTGCTAGTCCAACCCATCATGTAAGTGAATATCCTATGACTGCACAGTTTCCATATTTTATCCAAGAACAAGTTCAAGCTACTCAAGGATACTCCAAATTGATTAATGACCCATTTTCAAATTCATATAATTCAGATTGGAGTAACTTTAATTTTTCTTGGACATCCCAACAGACTCAGGCTCAGACCCAAATTTCACTTGAGCAAAATTATCAAAATTATGCCTATAATAATGGTCAGCCTAGTCAGTTTAACCAGCCATCATATTATAATCAGCCTTCATACCCACCTCCTCAACAGACCAATCTAGCTGATGATAGATTTAACCAACTTCAACAATTAATTCTAACTCAACAGCAATCTATCGCCAGACTAGAAGCTCAAATAGGATAATTAGTTGAGTCTAACATGAGGAGAGAACTAGATCAACTACCGAACCTACCAATTTCAAACAACCCACCTAATGACCACCAACCACCTGGATTAAATTATCAATCTAATGTTTCATCTAAGAATCTTCCAATTTGAGAATACCAAAGTAATTCCTGAACTTAAAAGCTATAGGATTCTTATGGACCCATACCAAGACCAGGTGAGAGAGGCTAGTACTGATGCTAGCCAAAATAAAAATTTAGAGGAACTGGTTAGTACTGAGACTAACCACATAGAAGAACCCAAGCCAGGAATTAGTACTGATGCTAGTTCCAGTTTAAATGAGATAGAAATAAGGGAAAAGAGAATAGATGATTTACCCGAGACTTATAAACCTAATGTCCTATTCCCTTCAACCCTAGAAGCTGGTTCTTCTTATAAAAATCAAAAGGCATGTAATGAAATATCAATGGAGTTGTTTAAGCAGGATCACATTAATTTACCTCCAGAATTAAAACCGCCTTTAGTCACCATTCCAGCACCCATTGAATCAAACTTAACTCCTAAAACTCCATTCATGAGCATTTTAGAAGAAACAAATAGGAGAAATTCTTAATAAACATGGGTCTGAGAATGGAATCATAAAATATATCCCAAAAATTAACAGTAAATATATCAATAATGGGATTAAAAATCATCTTTCTGAGATTGGCAATCCAAAACCATTGGAATTTGTCAATCCAATATTCGACACAGGATAGTGAGCTACATTGTGTCTGGCTGAAGACGGTAAACTTAGCGCTTGTTGGGAGGCAACCCAATATTTAGTTTTTATCTAATTTATCTTATTTTCTTTTTAGGATAATTTGAA
Source organism: Cocos nucifera (assembly GCA_006176705.1). Taxonomy (NCBI): domain Eukaryota; kingdom Viridiplantae; phylum Streptophyta; class Magnoliopsida; order Arecales; family Arecaceae; genus Cocos; species Cocos nucifera. Next base: position 15,734 of record QRFJ01006328.1, on the reverse strand, counting down.
TAAGTTGGAGGGAGAGCTCAAATTTGTAAAGGCATGTGCTGGACCAAAAAAAAAAATAATAAAATAAATAAATAAATAAATAAATAAATATACTGAGTTAGGTGTATTCTTCCATTTTTTTTATTACATCCTTTATTTTTTCTTCTCCATTGAGGACAATGTCGATTAAGTTGGGGGGAGAGAAAAATAAAAATTTTAAAATTTTAAGTCCTCGAAAAAGTTAGTATTTAGTATTTAGATACTTGATTATGCTTAAGAATCGAATTAAACTAAGCATTTTAAAAAGAAAATTGATGCACAGATTAGAGAATCTATGAGATATTGAGGAATCAAGTATTAAGAAAATTCAATAAAGAGTTAAGTCCAGAACATAAAAATTTTTTTCTTGGAGCATTTCTAATTATTTCTACTAGCATCAAAGAAAAGTCTACTTTTTATAGGCTTGTGTAGGGTAACTATACGTTTCTTCATATAAAAATTTATTTTAATAAAATAGTTTCCAAGTACTTCTCACTGAGTAACCGGGCCTCTTTGCCTAAGCAAGCATTGAGTTTCGCGTCAAAAGGTGGGAAGGGCAAAGAAGCTCGTTGTAAAGCTAGTCTTAACTCGTAGCCTATTTGATTCGAGCTAGTAAGCCCGAGGGGTATTCTATACCTAGTGCCCTAAAGCCAACTGGTTTGGGAGTCATTGGCCCAAGACTCGCTACATGGATCAAATAGAAAGCTTAAGGAGTTAAGACACTCAATAGTGGTACAACGTTAAAAAAAAAAAAAAAAAAAAAAAAAAAAAAACATTGGTTTCCCACCGAAGTAACCGGGTCCCGTTGCCTAAGTAAGCAATGATATTCGCATCAAAAAGTGGGCAATGTGAAAATAAAAATTAATAAATGAAGGATGGAAGTAGCAATACACCTGCCTATATGAAAGTTTAGACAAATCAGAGATAAAAGTGGAATAATTTAGAAAAAGTTCTGAAAAATTTAATGTTCTTTACTTAATTTTTCTATTGATAAGTATTAATACCCCAATGATATATCTCATTTAAGCTCTACTGAATATCAATGGCCATTTTGAAAATTGCTTAGGTAAAATTCGAAACTCTAAAGTTAAAAGGTATTTAAAACTAAATTCTTTCTTTACTCGAGGACGAGCAAAGCTTAAGTTGGGGGGTGTGATAAACATCATAAATTCATCAATAAAAGTATTAATTTATTAATTAATTTATATTAATTTTTAAGAATTATTAATCAATTTATATATAATTTTTGAAAAATTCATATTTTTATTAATTAAAAAATTAATTAAAAAATAATAAAAATTAATAAAAATTAAAAAATAAAATTTTATTATCAATAGAAAGAGCTCATTTTTCTGATCACAACGAAATAAATTTTAAGTAAAACGGAGCTAAAATGGAAAAGATATGAATTTTGAAAGATATAAAATAAATAAAAATTAAATAAAAAAAAGAAAATGGCTCAGCCGGCTCCGTAAGCCGAGCCACCAAGCCAAGCCAAGCCATCAAGCCGACTCAGCCGTTGAAGCCATCAGCCGGTCCACGATCTAGGCGTGGACCGCCAGCTCAGCAAATTCCGGCGAATCAGAGATTGCCACGTGGTGGACCTAGACCCCTTAAGGGTCTACAGAAATTTATCGCGGCTCACAAGGGTAATTTAGTCTTTTCGTCCGACAACAGCGGTGCTGATTGGTTGCGGTGTGCGGTGCGGCCGGTCCACGCGGTCCATGGGAACAGTTATTGCGCGATCGGACGGATGTGGTTGTTTGCGGTCAGGATCGGACGGCTGTGGTTGCTTCCGAATTTTATTCAGATACAAACATCACGCGGATCACCATCGGATGGCAGCGCTCGATCCAGGCGATGATCCGACGGTCCAGAATGCTGCCGGCGGTGATCAAGACTCCCGAAGCATGATTTGCGGCCAGATTTCCTCGATCAAGCGCGATCCAACGGCCAGAATTTAATCCGACCCGATCTGAGCTTATCTGCATCCGATTTTGATGATTTTTGGACCGTTGGATTCCTATTGAACGGCTGGATTTTATCAGATTTATCAGAGTCATATCAGAGCTATTTTGATTCAAATTTTATCCAAATTTGTTTGTATTTTGATGATTACAAAGGCATTAGTCCCATATTGCCTTTAGAAAAAATATCCAGCCCTCCTAGCTCTATAAAAAGGACCCCAGGCCATCAGAAATCAACATCTCCGATCAAAGGTGAAGCTTTGGTACAGGGCGAAGCCAGGCTATGGGTTAAAGGCTGCTTCGAAGCAACGGGTGCCGAGAAGAAGAGCCGAGCTTCTACACCATCTTTCTGCCAATGCCGATCCAAGATCAGAAGATCAGGCTATTTTATTCTTTTTAAATTTTATGTATTTAAATTCTAAAATTTTAATTAATAAAAATTTTATTTTTGCATTTTAATTTCTTACATTTAATTTTTATTGTAATTTAATTTTTGCACTTTAATTATTATTTTTTTTGCAAGTAGATGCTAAGATCTAATTAGTAGATCTTAGTACCAAGTTTAAATTCCTGCACTTTTTAATTTTTATTTTCAATCTTCCAACTTTAGTTTTTATTTCAAAATTCAAATCATTTTCTTTTTCTTTTATAAAATCAAAGATTTCAAATCTAAAAACACTACCTTCCCCATGGATTCGACCCGACTCACTGCTATCTATGTAATTTCAATGATTTTAAGAAGTCGGATTAAACTGATAAACACGGTGTCTTAACGACAGCATCGCGTTCCTATCATATACCAATAGAGGTCAGACGCTTGCATGGCTACTTTCAGAACCTCAGACAAACATCAAGATCATCATAGGATAATTAGATTATCCAAAATAAAGATATAATTAAATTAGATTTAATTTAATTTTTATTTTATTTTATTTTATTAGATCAATAAGATCAGATCTGAAAAATCTCAAATCTGATTTAGATCTTAGAGAAAATTTTTTGAAATATCCCTCTTGATCCAAATAGATCTGAACAAACCTGATCCAAAAAATAAGATTTTTTTTTCCTTCATTATGTACAGTCTATGTGGATTCTAGTACTTGCTAGAGAATTAAAGTAAATTTCCAAATTGAAGGTAGAGGCTACCAATTCGAATAAAATAGTGGAAGAACCTTTAGACTAAAGTCCAAATCTTTAGGCTTAATATAATTCATATACTTAGGTCAATGTTCTCTTTTCTCAAATTAAGGCTAAACCCTAATTGCTCCTATCACTGTTAGATAGTGATGACTTATAGGATCCAACTTCGATAATTAGTATCAAGAGTTGAATTTGGTTCAACAGTATGAATGTGTTCGTACTAGGGCTTCTAAGCCCAATCAAAATAATTAATCCAAAGTTAACCCAAATTAGGCATAGTGCTTCTAATGTTAGAAGTAGGATCATAGGAAGAAGATTTGTCTTGCTTTTCTTGACCATAACAGGCTGAACAAGTGAAAGAAGCAAAAATTGCTCATTAAAGATGTTACATGATAACACCTTAAAATTTTTCTATAAATAATTCTACTACATGGATATTAGATATCGGTAGTCTTATGCAATTTATTGCAAAAACTATAAGTAAATGGGATATTTGAAAATGGTGAGAAATACCTGAACGTTGGGGATGGAAGTCTCATTCCAATCCTAGCTTTAGAAATTATCAAGCTTATTTTTAATAGATGTCATTTTGAGTGATTGTCACTATTGTCCATCATTTATGATAAATGTGATCTCTGAAGGCCTTTTGATCAGAGATGGTTATCATTTATCAATAAAGAAGATTGTTATGATATTATTATGAATAATATTATAATAATATATGGATAATAAAGAAATAATATTTAATATTTAAATAATCTGTTAAGTATAATGTTCACACCCAAGTTAGATTATGTCATGAATATCTATCTTTAGTATTATAGGCTTAGTTATCTTGACAAAAATAGGATAAACGGGTTAGCTTAAGAGAAAAACCTCGACATCGATGATTGTGAATCATTGATAGCCTGTGAATCTTATTTTTCTTGGAAAGATGACAAAGTCACCTTTTACTTGAAAAGGTGAAGGAGCCGATAAATTTCTATGTCTCATACATAGTGATGTATGTAGATTTATGAACTTAAGTGCCAAAGAAGGATATTAATATTTTATTATAGACGACCTATTTAGGCATGGGTGCATATGGCTTGAATCATTTGAAATGTTCAAATGATTCAATAATGAAAAAGAAAAACAAACTAAAAAAGGCATTGAAACTCTTCGATCAGATTGAGGAGACGAATACTTATTCAGTGAGTTTTTGACATATCTAGGAGAGAATTGGATTCTCTCTCAAGTGATTTTTTTTTCAAAACACAGTGTATCTGAAAGAAGAAATTGAACTTTGTTAGACATGGTTCAATCCACTATAGGGTTCTCTTGTTTGCCTATTTTAGGGTTGTGCTCTTGTGGCTACTAGTTTTACTCTAAAAAAGGTTCTAAGTAAATCTGTCGCATAGATTCCATATGGGATATGGATCGGGCATAGACCTAGACTCTCTTACTTTTGGGTTTGGAGTTGATTGGCCTATGTCATATATTTACACATAGATAAACTTGGATCCTGGTCCAATAAGTGTTTAAGGATTATTAATTCTACTATGCTAAAGAACATAAGATATTCATCAGCAGTAGGGCATTCCTTTTGGAAAGGAGTTCCTTAGAGAAGGAACTGATGCCTATCAAGTTGAACTTGAAAAAGTTTGATTGGTAGAAAAGAACTGATGTAATCTAGTAAATCTATAGAACCAAATTTGATCAGATCAAATCTGGAGCCCATTAAAGTATCATCTTTAAGAAGATCTGATAGAGTACCGCATCAGCTAGATAGATACTTCAGTATCTAGGTCTAGGATGGTGATCCTGTTGAGCTCGATGAGAACAATAAGGATCCAATCACCTATAGGGATACAATGCAGTAATCTGACTCTGAGAAGTGGCTTGGAGCCACATGATCTAAATTGAAGTCCATGAAAATCAATAGTGTATGGACACTAGTTGATTCACCCAAAGGGATAAAATCCATTGGGTGTGAATGGATTTTTGAAGGGTTAGAGTAGCATAGATGGGAAGGTAAAGACCTTAAAGCCCGTTTGGCTATTACCTTAGAATTAGAACATATGTTTTGAATGTATGCCTTTGTTATGAACAAAGATAAATTTTGCATTTATGATTGGACAAAATATTCTGTAGTGTTATTCCTTGCGTTGTCTGTGGATGAAATTCTCTTAATCGGGAATGACATCTCAGCATTGCAAAGAATAAAGGTTTAGCTGTCATCTTATTTCTCCGTGTATGTGACCAGACATGATATACTCACTAGAGGTAGTGAGCAGATACCAATCTGATCCAAGTGAGAGCCACTGAAAGATTGTATAGACAATCCTTAAGTATTTGAAAAATACTAAGGTCCAGTGACTCAAATATGAAAGTACTGATTTAAAATATATAGATGTTTTAATTTCAGTCAGAGCAAGATGACAACTAGAGAATGTTGGCTCATACCCTAATTATAGGAGCAATCTACTAGAAAGATTCCAAGTAGGATACTGTAGCCTATTCAGTTAGTGATGTAGAAGCATCATGGCATATGATGCTGTCATGTAAGCTGTATAGTTGCTGAGATTCATTAGTAGGATGGGAGTCCAGTCCTATCATAGCATTGGAGCCATAGCTCAAACTAAAGAATCGAAGAACCAGCATATTTTACATTGCTATCACCTTTGATTTTTGATCAGGATAACATCAATCTTTAGAAGATCGATGGAAAAGGAGAACTTGATCGACCCATTTGCTAAGACCTCGAAACTAAGGAGTTCTATGAACTCAAGTGGAAGATAGGATATTTAATATCATTCTAATTAGCTTTAGTCCAAGTGGGAGTTGTTGAAAAATATGTTCTAAAGCTAATCATCTTATTAGATGATTGAAATTAGTATATGAATTATCTAATAATAATAGTTTTTTGGCTGGCTCATCATAAAAGTTCTATCTTCCTTAAATAAACTTCTAAATTATGATGAGGTCCTTAGAACCACAATCAATCAATAAAGAAGGATTTATCGGATGGTTCTTAAATTATTCATGATCAAATGATAAGTTATTAATAAGGATGATAACTTATCGAGTGTAGATCATTGTATGCCATATGCATTGGTTGTCTTCGTAACCAAGTGGTGTGAAGATACTGGTACAGCATCCAGATGAGTATAGGAGTACATATGCATTGAATTTGGCCAATGTAGTACTCTACTGTCAAGAGTAGCAAGCTAAGGCTAATAGGTATAAGTGTTCCTCCGACCTGAGATCACCATGGTGACTTGCAAGCAACTCACTATACTTTGATGTCGAACTATTTATATTTCTAATATAGGTTTGAAAGATTTTTAGGTACATTCAAGTACTTGTAAAGTCAGTGTATGAGTCATGATGGGATTGACCATTCTTGATTAACTTCAGAAAGAGAATGACTCACTATGTTTAAATTTAGCAAAATCTAGGCCTGAGTATTCCTTGTGAGGTGTCATGGGATTTACAAAATTTTGAGACATAATAAAGATGACTTGTATGAGTATTTGATAGTATACTCGAAGTCGTCTTGAGCCTTATTGATCAAAGGGATGAATTATATGGTAACCATGGGCGAGGGTTCTAAGAATGTTGCTTTGTATATATTCGACCTATCCAGACGTCGGGAGCCATTGCTAGATGGTAACTTCGATTGGTATAGGAATTGATTCCTATACTATCAACTTGGTTCGAACCTATGGGGTCACACACATTAGATTTTGTAACCTGATCAGATGGTTAATCGACGATTGAGAATCATTTCGAGGTTAAACATTCAATGCGACTGATGTTTGACCTAATTTAAGTGTTGCAGGAGGATTGATTAGCAATTGAATTGCTAATTGGCTCAATTTGATTGAGCAATCAGGCTGAGATCAAGTTTAATTAAATTAAATTCAATTATAATTAGTTTAGATTTAATTATATTAAGTCTAGTTGGTTTATTGGATAAGTCAATTGCAAGAAAGAATAATTTCTTGTTTGACTAGGACTTGGGTGCACCTGATTGACTTAGGATTTAAATCAGATTTAAATCTTGATTTAATCTAATTTAATTAGACTCTTAGTTAGACTAGGATAAACTTTAATTAGATTGCATTTAATTTTTTTAAATATAATTTAAATTAGGTTCAAATCTATTTTGACCTAGTCAAATAAGAGGAGTCCCAGTTAGACCGGGACTCTCTCTCTTTCTCTTGCACCTAAGACCCCATGCCCATTATTTTAATTCTTGATTTTTTCTACATGAAATCCCATGCCAAAGATGAGTATCCATGCCCACATATCAGATTTTTTTAGAGCTTGTTATGACTTGGTCAAAACAAGAAAGAGTTGGGATTTCTTTCCTTCTTGCAAGAGTCTCCTTTTGACCAAACTCCATTCTCCCTTGTGCGCCACCTCTACCCTCACCGTCCATTTGATTTCTGCCCTTTCTCTCTTTTTTTTGGGCATTGGTTTCTATTTGACACACAAAAAATCAAGGGAAGGGCATCCAAGTTTTGGACACCCCATAGAAGTCCTCCTTTGACTAGGTTTTGACCTAGTTTTGAAATAAAAGGTGGACACCTCTTATGAGATCTTTTTAGGATGTGAAAAATCCTAAAAAAATTACAAAAAATTAGAGAAAAAGGAGGAGAAGATATGGAGGATTTGTGGTGCTAAGATTCATGGAGAAGAGCCTTCAATTAAGATATCAAACGTTGATGTCTTGAAGAGACAAGGTAAGAGAAGATTATCTTCTCTTATATTTTTCTTTTATGTTTCTCTCTTCCTATTTTATTTATAATTTTTATATGATAAAAATTTGAGAGAGAGAGAGGATTTGGGTATGGAGATGAGTGATCCAAGTTGTTAGAGCATGATATTATTTTTTTAGATATGATCTAATCATGTCCTGATGAGAGAAGAAGAAGAGAAGAAAGGTCTTCTCTTAAGGTTTCTTGGAGAACCCTTTCTTCTCTATTTTTTGTGAGATATTTGTATGAATAAAATCATAAATCTTAGATCTAGAAACTTAGAAAAAACTCTAGAGGAGAAGGTTTCCTCTTGTCCTAGCACAGAGATGTTTTCAGGACATCAACCGTTGATGTCCTGAAGGAGAAGATTTATCTTCTCTTAGGATTTAGTTTTCCTTGATTTTATTTTTTGATTTATGAAAGATTCAAAGATTGGATTTCTTTCTTATTCCTCCTCATATTCTTCATCTCTTGAAGTGTCCAAGAGATCTGAAGAACATGTATTTGATTAACCATCAGGAGGAATCCGCAAGAAGCTAGCACTTCAAGCGGATCTTCATTCGACGAACCACCAATCTGTGTTGCAGATTCGTGTGAATCACTTATTGAGGCCGGATGTTTGTATGGCTCCAAAGGCAACAATGGATTTAACCATAGAGTTCTCAACCCATGGAAAGGTAAAAGATCTCTTGGTGACCTAGATGTGATCTTGGGTTAGATCTAGAATTATTCTAGATCTAGGTATTGATATGATCAATACCACTTATGATTAATTTAATTTTAGATTTATATTTATATCATAACATGTTATAGATCCTTGATGTAGGGTTTTGTAATTTAATTACATGCATATTATAGATTAAATAGTTTAATCTATGTCTTCCACTGTTCTATATTTCGAAAAAGTTTTGAAATCTATACATGAAATCCTGCATATTTTCCAACATTGTGCATGTTCAAGATCGACCATTTGGTCTACCACCTCGGGCAGAGCAAACTTATCAACTAAATCTCATATGATGTCTAGGTTTCTAAAGGGATCCTCCTCTAAGTTGTTGCTATCATCATTGGATCGATTGGGATGGCCCTTGCACTATACCTTTACGATGGTTGATTTTTCTTTTTTCTTCCCCTTTTCCTCTCCTTTCTCCTTTTCAGCAAAGAGGCTCGAGGATGTAGGAGGCATTGAACCCCCATCAAAGATGCCAACCTTAGCAACAGGGCGACTTTGGTGCTCTCAGCAACCTCGGAGGCAGTGGCTGCATCGATGGGAGCCATGGGGCTCGAAGCAGTGATCTTCACCCTCTTCAAACTCTCTCCCAGTATCTTTCATTTCCTTTTGTGGGCATGAAGCCCCTTGGCAAGCATCTCAACTACTTGGGCATCTATTTCTGCAACAAAGAGGAGGTCGCAGTTAGAAACATCCATATATACAAAATTCCATGAAAGTTCGTAAAATGTAGAAATGTACCAGTAGGATCGAGAGGACTCAAACCCATATTGAATAAAGTCTGATCTTTCAAGAGTTCAGGTAGGAGAGGAGCCCGATAATTTCTAAGCTTATTCGGAAAATCAAGGTCACCCCTATCTAAGCTGGGAGCTCGATGGACTGACTCTCTAAGGAGACCCCAAGGAGGAAGCCCTAACAATAGAGTTGGACAGGACATAAAGAAGAACTTCTTCTTCCAGTGGTTGACGAAGAAAGGGGCACCTTTCAGCAATCCTTTCTTGCCAAACTAAGGTGAGAAATACCACCAGTCCTAAAAGGAATATGCCCTCAAGCCAATCAATTTTTAGGCTGTTCTTTATCTTCCAAACTCATGTAATGATATTTTTTAATAAAGGTATTTATTTCATCATATGCAGTGTCTTATTATTTATATAAGATTATGATGAACTCCATAAATTAGGACTATGGTTTTAGGATTATGATGAGATCATACTAGTAAGATCTAAAATCTTAAAATCCTAATTTAAATATTTCTAGTCGATGGAACATTGAGTTAGGGATCAATGTTTTTCGGTAAGACTAGCACATTCTTTGTATGCTCGATTGAGAGGATGATTGATCTCATAATAACTTGTGTATGATACTAATACAAGAATGTGGATGCTCATTAGAGAATGAGTTCACAGAATTGATCCAAATCGAGAATATCTAATGGTGTCTTATCTACATGTCAATAGATGGTTCTCATAGTGGAATTTGTGCATGTAATCTTTTGACCTGAAACTATCATAGAATCTTATATATATAAATCCATATTTTGGTTCATACTCATTCATGACTCAGTTATGTATGGGATGATTTTGTTAGATATGTGTGCCTTAGAAGCCAGAATTGGCTGACACTTGTAATACACTTCTAAGGGCAAAATTATAATTTTGACTATAAATAATAAAATAAATTATTTTCTATCACATATGTGTATTTAGTGTCTGTGATACATCTCTTGAGTTATTGATAATGATAATTCTTATTTTTAAGAGTTAAAAATTTATGATAAGAATTTTCATTATTAACTCATAAAATGCACCTGACCGTAGGATCATCATAAGGATGGTGATTGATCTGGAAGGTTAGTGTACAATCATTTCTTTATAGTAGATGAGTCTTGAGTCTACATTATAGAGATATCGGAGCAAGAGTACAAGTACTTATTAGAGAATGAGGATACTAAGCGTAACTACCTCGAGTAGTCATAAGAAAGTCTACCTTCTCATCGATGACTGACTCGAAGCCGTAGTGGTGTGTCTAGTTCTTTGACCTAAGGTGCATCGACAGTTCACCTTGAGGATGTTATAGTTTGACTACACCATGACTCGATCTCCTAGCCATTCAGAATCCTGAGGTGTATGTTGGCTATAGCATGTTCATTGTAGGAATTGGATTGCACCAAGATGAAATCTATCTACCTCGGTGGATGAGGAGCAGCCCTATGATGATCATGAGAATCAAGTCCATAAACCCATAGCCATGGTAGAGAGTGAAATAATAGAAAGAGTTTCTATTAAGATTTTCACATCGGACTTGAATCAAATGATTAAATCATATGATAGAAATTAGGATTTGATGAGTTCACCTTAACCCTAATCTGATCGGAGCTCAAGATAGAAGAACTTAATCACACAAGTAGCTACACCAAGAGATTCATTTTTAGTTTTGATGGGTTGCCACTATATACTGCTAGGTGTCACTGGTGGATTTTGGGAGCAATTAGAATGATTTAGATGATCGATCAATTAAGTTGTCTGAATCAAAAGAGTTCTGATCCATCCAAAGGAGTTTCGATGATGTTGATGATGAAGATCACTACATATCCCATTACCATATAGAACTAAATCTAACTGGATCATACAAACAAGAGTTTGGATCTAGATATCATCAATTGGACTAACCCAGTTCAATTGATTTAAATTAGATTCAATTAGGTTCAAGAAAATAGTGCTAGCACAAGATTGAACCTAACATTCTTCTTTTTCTATCATTATAAGTTGTCTCGACTAAGCTAAATATGTTTGTACTCACTCAGGTACCTTTACCTGATCTAGCTGGAGCTTGTTCAGGTCAGACAAGAATTATCTTAATTTATGAGATAAATTTGAGACAACATCTGCCATTTTCTGTCATCTGCTAATTCTTGTCCTTTGACTTTGGTCAAACATTGACCTTTGACCCATGGACATCTGCCCATGTGTCATGCTCTTATTGGAGAGTAGATAGGAGCTTGTCTCCTTACTAAATTTTGGAAAGGAGGGGGTGCATGCCTAGGATGCCGTGCGCCCAATGATAGGGATGCATGGAGTCCCATACAGATGGGACTCCAAGTTGCTTCTTGGATTCAAACTAGGTGACCCTCACCTATAGACATTGACTAGTCATAGGCACCACCTAAAGATGAATCTATGGGTCTCACATCTAATTAGATCAGATGATGTCATTCCATCAATCAGATTTAGATCTGATTGCATGAAGCAACGTGATTGGCCGGGGTGATGTCGCACTGCGTGGCGCAGCAGGGTCTATATAAAGACCTATCTGCGCCCAACTCAAAAAAGAACTCTCTCCTAGCCCATGCCCTAAGGCTGCCTCTCTCCTTCGTCCATGCCATCTTTTGATCATCTCTCTCCTCTCCATGCCCAAGAAAGTTGGGCCTTCGATTTGGTGCGATCCAGGCAAGAAAAGGCTGACGACAAAGGAAGAAGGCAGCACTGCTGCAGAGATGATAGAGATCTTCGAAAGGTGTTTTGAAGATCCTCCAAATTAGATTTAGATCTGATTTTTGGAGACGTCATAAAGAAGAAGAAGATCTTCAGATGTAGCCCAAGTGGATATCGATAGAGGCCAGGCATTTGCGAGGCTAGATCCAGAACCTCAGGCTATCAGTAGATCATCAACGGGTAATCGGATTACCCATATCAAGGTAAAACTAATTTAGATTTAATTTAATTTATTCTTTTATTTATTAGATCATAAAATTAGATTTAAAAAATATTAGATCTAATTTAGATCTAAGAAAAAATTTTTGAAACATGCCTCTTGATCCAATCAGATTTGAACGAACCTGATCCGAAAAATCAAAATTTTTCCTTCAACTAGTATCAGAGCCAGGTTGTATTAAAATTTATTTAGATCTAATTTAATATGATAAATTAGTGATTTTAGATATCACATGAGATATGATTAGATCTAAAATTAGAAAATTAGAAAATTAAAATTAATTAATTTAGATCTAAAATGTATGAGATACATAAACAGAATAGGAATAGAATTGTTCTATATGTAGTCTAGTATAATCATAATTTTTATTTGATTAAATATAATTTTTAGATCTATTTATTTATTATTTTTTGATCTTATAAGTATTATAATTAGATCTAAAAATAAAAAATAAATTTAATTTAATTTGTTCATATGAGATATGATAGTTGCATGTTTAGACTAGTTGTAGAATAGTTCTACAATAGGGTCTAGATTAAATTTTATTTGTTAAGATCAAATTTAAATTTAATTTTTTAGATGATTATGAGATAATTTAGATCTAAAAAATATGCATGACATGATATATACAAAATATATTTTAATTAGATCAATATTCTTATATGAGATATATGCTTAGATCTAATTAGTTTTTGTAGATTAGTTGTATTTTTGATTAAGGCGTTCTCCTTGGCCGTTTGGTCATAAGAATAAAATAGGGTTTAAAGACCTTCTCCTTCCATTCGATGGGGTGTTCTTATGATGTGTAAGGTGCTGCGCATTCATCCTTAATCAAAAATTGAAAACTTACTTTCTACAAAATCCTAGATCCTGAAACCCTAGGATCTTATTTGCATGTTTTGTTTATGAACCCTAAACTTAATTAAGAATTAAGATTATGAAACATATTAGATCTAAAATTGAGAATTTTTAGATCTAAGACATGTTCATAAAAATTGGGTTTGGGCTTGGGTAGCTCAATTAGGTCTAAGCGGTTGATCAAATTGAATCAAGAGTTGGTTAGATGGGATCAATAATGCTTAAATTGACCAGCCTAATAGCATTAAGTCTGGATCAAGATTGAGTCACGTGAGTGATCGATCAAGCTAAGACCTAATTAGGCTCAGTGGTTAGATTTCAGATTGTAGGCTAACCTGATTGGTTCTGGCTCAATAATTTGGTGTCTAAGGTAAGTTTGGCAGATACGATCGACTGGTTTTTAATTGTGAGCTACTCGACTCGAATGCATTCTTATCGAGTTAATGACATATTCCTTCAATCGATCTTACTTACCTGGTCATATTTGTTGACTCAATTCTGATCTGAGGTGGTCAATAATTTGAGCTAACCCATGCCACTAGGTTAGTCATAATGGTTATGACTATGTCTAGTTTAATGGGACCTAAATCAAATCTCCCTAAGAAAAGATTAAGTCTAAGGTCTTCCACCATTGTAGATGTGCGGGCCCTTTCCAGGGTTGATTATTCTCGGCTGGTTACAGTGGCTCAGTTGCATCGAGAAGATGCAACCATATCTATTAGGCATTGGATGCTACGGGCTGAAGGATGAATTGGGCTCAATATTTTAGATACGGTGAGATACTCAATTAGGAATCCAATCTATGGAAATGATGGGTCTGACTTAACTAAGAAGTGGATCAATATTCTAGACATGATAAGATTCATGAATTAGAGACCAAGTTTGGATGCATCATGATTAGAGAATTATTGAACAAGAGTTGTTCACTCATTGGCTAACCCATCACCAATAACTATTAGGTGAGGTGATGAGTCAGTTGGTGGGACCACACCACCCACTAAAAATCAGTAATTGTAGAGATTTTCACATCTCTACAGAAGGAGTGTAGGGATCCGAGAAAATAGTGGGAGCTAATTTGTTTAAAAATAAAATTTCTAAATAAATTGGTTAAGTCTTAGTTACAATATCTAACTAGAAACTTTGACTCTCTATAGAAAAATGTCTGCATCCAACCCATTAGCATGAATCCTAGACACCCATAGACTGACCAGACCAAATTACAAGGATTGGCTCCGAAACTTCAAAATCATTTTGGGTTTCGAGAAGTTAACTTATGCACTAGACCAGGACCCTCCCACCTTACCAGCTCATCCATCCATTGAGCAGAGAGCATCTCTAGATAAGTGGACAGACGATGATAATAAGACCAGATACTACATGTTGGGCTCGATGTCTGATGAACTTCAGTGCCAACATGAAGATATTAAGATTACTTGCCAAATATTGGCTCACCTACAGGAGTTGTTTGATGAACAGAGTCGTGCAGCCAAGTATCAAGTCACTAAATGACTATTCAAGGCTAAGATGCGTGATGGGCAGTCAGTCTAAGATCATTGTCTGATCATGATCAAGAACTTGAAAGAGCTTGAGAAGCTCGAAGTGAGGTTGGACTTGGATCTGCAGAATGATATAATTCTGCAATCCTTGATTGATGTGTATGGGCAGTTCATCATGACCTACGATATGCATAAACTTCAAAATTTCTTGGTTGAACTTATGAACATGTTGGTTACTACTAAGCTTTCCATGAAAGGTTCTAAAGACTCAATACTTGCTATGGAACGAACTTCTTCCAAGAGAAAGTCTTTTGGAAAGAAGAAAAAGTCTATGAAAAAGCAGAAGGTGGAAGGAGTAAAGAAGAAAAAGGTAGAGCTGAAGAAGAAGGCCGCTGGTAAAGAAAAGTATTTTCATTACAATAATGACGGCCACTGGAAGCGGAACGGCCCTACTTACCTGGCCACCCTAAAAAAGAAGGATGCAGGTCCTTTTGGAGGTATGCTCGTTATTGAGTCTAACGTTATGGTTTCTTCTGCATCCAGTTGGGTGCCTGACTCTGGTTCTAGTGCTCACTTGTGCACTTCTATGCAGGATCTTGAGGATAGCAGAAAGCTGAGGGATGGTGAGATGATCCTACGCATTGAAAATGGAGCAAGAGTTGCTACCATGGCCGTGGGAACATATCCTCTTCGACTATCATCTGATTTAGACTTAGTATTAAAAGACTGTTATTATATGCCTGCAGCAAGCAGGAATTTGATTTCTATTTCTTGCCTTGCATTAGAAGGCAATGTAATTAGTTTTCTTAAGGACCATTGTAACAATCTTTATGAAAGAAATAAAATTGCAAGTGGTTTCCTTATTAACGATCTTTATCAGTTACTTGTTGATGTATCTATTTTTAATTTTGAGCAAAATATGAATGCCATAAAATCAAAATGACCCAGGGATAGTCCAAATGATAGGTATCTATGGCACCTAAGATTAGGTCATATAGCAGAAGATAGGATTAACAAATTAGAGAAAATTAGGATATTAAGTCCGTTGACTTTCGAGTCATATCCAATT